>PJQD01000024.1:0-133002 GCA_002922495.1 Rhodotorula taiwanensis
CCCTGGGTGAAGCCGACAAGAGAGGTCCTCCGTAAGAGCGACGAGAGCGCGTGCGCAGCAGTCGAGGTCGGTGAGGGGAGAGAGAAGGAAGAGACCTCCTCGAGGTGCTTAAGGTCTTCGAGAATCTCGCAGACACGAACTTCGAAGGGGGACAGGTCCTGCGGCGAGATCAGGGCCAAATCGTCCGGCTGGATGTTCCAGAGCGCGTTCGTAAGCTGAAGCGTGACCAGATCGGGCGACGCCTTGACGAGGATGGCGAGGCGTTCAAGGCTGACAAGTTGCAGGTATGCTAAGCGAAGATGACGAACTCGCGGGAAGAGGGTGAAGAACTCTTCCGGAAGAGGAACAGCTGGAGTGGCGAAGTCCGCATAATCGGATAGGTGAATCGACCACGTGCCGACGCTGTCGAAGTAGTCGAAGGAGACAAGGCTGTTGCCGCGAAGGATCGGCACAAGCATGGGGTACATCGCCGCCGTGAATTCGGGATCGCGCTCGATATCGGGATCGTTGAAGGTCAACTTGACCGGCGACTCTGCTGCACCCTTCCCGTTGCCATCGAAAAGCCCTTCCAGGCAACAGCGTACCGTTTCCGGCTTGGACACGCACCAGAGGTCGAGTTCGAGATGAAGCGTCAAGCCACGGATGAGGGATCCGAGAAGGCAGGGAGAGGAGCTCGAGTGCCAAGCCGGCCGCAGTTCGAGCCGGTCGAGACGAGGTCGTTCTGATGGGACCACTGATTCCGCTAATCGCTCGAGGCAGACTCGGGAGTCTTAATCCTTCGACCCTTTGGCTCGGTGTATGAGACCGATGGCGGAAAGTCGAAGGACAGCACAAGGTAACGGAGGTCGGTATTGCTGGCCAAGAGCGACGCAATCTTGCCCGTCTCGGCTCGAGTACTCAGGATGACGGAGAGGTCCTTGACGTTTGTGCAGGCCTCGAGGACGTCGAGCTGAAGGTCGAGGCTCTCATGCCACTGCTGCTCTGGCTGCTGCTCATCGCCGCCGTACCTAGCTCTCTGGTCATCCTCCACCGCGTGCGAGAGCGAAATGAGGTCTTTGACGTATCCCGCCAAGGTGCTGTTCGAGCGGAGCGTGCGAGCGAGTTTGTGAAACCCGTCGTTGTGACGAAAGTCGACGAGGGGCGAATAGTAGTGGCGGACGCTGCCGAGAGCATACAGCGCACGGCAGGTCTTCATAATTGCGAGCAAGCTCGTTCTGTCTTGGGGACTCGTAGACTCTTGTGCATCGGGCAGGAAGATCTCGTCGAGGATCTGCTCGAGGAGTTCCGTCGGCAGCATCGTCAACGCGATAGCGTTGGCAGGCGTGCGAGCGCTCATCTTCGACGGTGCGAGAGGCTTGACGCAGACCGAGCGAGGCGGGCGAGAAGAGCCAGTCGAGAGAGAGAGAAACGCTGCAGCAAAGGAAGCGGCTGTGAGCTGCGCCCCCGCCAAGTCCTTAAAACAGAGCTCTCGCCATTCCTGACTCGCGCGCTGGAGCACAATCCTACAAATTGAGAAAAGCTAAATTGCGCTGAAGGTGGATTCTGTCCGAGAAAAGCTAAGTCTGAGAAAAGCTGCATTCGGAGTAAAGCTCGTCTGCGACTGCTCAGTCCCACCGACTCCCAAGCCTTTGCCGGCGTGACCCGCCTATGACGACGGCATCCAGAGCTGCGCTTGACCCGGTCGGTGGCGCCGCACGGCATCCATCGCCCGTTCGTGTCCGTAGTACGCTTTGAGGACAGAGTAGTCGTCCTTTCCGGCAGCCTGCTCAACAAGTGCTTGTTCGAAGCTCGCCTCGTACTCGTCCTCCCAGCTCAGGAGCGTGGCGGTCTGGCCCGTCAAACGAACGCCGGTAACTTCCGCGGCATTGAGCAGGCGGGTCAGCGAGGTCGGGTTGAGGTCCGTCGTCCACATCGGCTCGAAACGCTCCCGCATCTGCTGGGCCAATACCGCGACGTTCTCGACGGTGGCACGATCATCGAGATATCCACGTAATTCGAGTCCGCGCGAAAGCGGAATGTTATCGGGAAGAAGGTCGAGGTGTACGCGGTCGAGGCTACTGTTGCCGGCGCGGACGATGAGGTCGGCAAGCGTGTCGAGGGAGACCTGAACTTGGCCAGATAAGGCAAGCACTCGCACGCGAGACGACAGCAGACGCGGAATGGCGTTGTGCAGGACGGTCGCGCTGACCATCCGCAGTTCCTCGAGAAGCGGGAACAAAGTCAAGACGCTCGACAAGTCGATTCTCTCGGTGCAGTCGGGCAGCGACAGTGTCTGAAGCGAGCGCGATGTTGTCGCGAGGAGCCGCTCGAGGTGGTTGCGATCCCAGTATCTGGAGAGCTGTAAGGTCGTCAGGTTCGGCAACAGGCTCCCGAGCGGTGACATGCACGGTTCGAGCGTGGTGGCCTCGTAAGAGGTACTGCGGAGAGATAAGCTCCGCACGCTGGGCAGGCTGGCGGGATATGCCTGCATCATCGGGAGGGGGAGAGACGGCGACTCGAATGCGACTTCAGTCAATCGCGGCAAGGCGGCGACCAGCTTCCAGACACTGGCCCGATCCGATTTGTCGTAGTACCGAAGCTGCAGCTTGGACAAAGCCGGGACGATGCCGGGCACGCCTGCTTGGGCGAGCGCCTCCATCAAGAGAGCACGCGGCATCGAGGAGAGCTCGAGCTCCTTCAAAGCGCCCAAGGGTGCAGAGAGCAACCCCCTCTGGGCGCACTCGTACATCCCTTCGGCACTCGAGCTTGTCCTGGCGTCGCCGTACCCGCCGCCATACCCGCCGCCAATGTACCCGCGACCGTACGTGTCGCTCCCGTTGAGACGGGCGCGATACTCGATATGCAAGCGTTTGACACTGCAGCGAAGGTCACGTCGAACGTGCAGCGTATTCGCCAATGAAGCGAGTCCAATCGCGCTCTGGACGTGAATGTCGACGTGGAGGCAAGTCTGCGCGAGGCGGCCGACTCGGCGACAAACGAGCGAAAGAGCCGTGAGAGTACTCTGCCGGAGAACTGCGCGATTCCAGTGCGATTCGGTAGACTGCCAACTCTCGGCAGTAACTTCAATGATTGCGCTGAGAAGCTCGTCCGGGAGCGAGAGGAACCTGGTCGGCGTCATCGTCGTCATCTCCAGCAGCGGCGGGAAGGTGGAAGCCTGCAAGTCACGGGGCGGTCAGCGTCCTGTCCGAGCTAATCAGGCGGTCCTGCGGCTACATACCCGGCTAGATTGCCTCTCGAGCAGAAGAGCTGGCTTGCCAAGACGGGGTGGTCGCGGTCAGACAGACTCGAGACCGAGAGCGCTCGAGCGGTGACGATGACGCGACGACGAGAGTCGTCAAGCTCTGACAGGCAGGGCCGGTGCTTGAGGAGTAGGCTCCGTTGTGTGCTAAATCGCACGAGCTACCGTACCGGTACCGGGACGCACAGCCGATGTGTTCACTGGGCAAGACAGAGTCGCCGCCGAGCGCTCGATTTTGCTCTTTGTCCGCCCAGGTCCCCTCGCCTTCCATGTCCTGCTCTCTTAGTTGCTCGATGAGGTCGCTCGAGGCGATCCTCGCTGACGCGCCTGGCCGTCGGCGTACCGCGCCGAGTCTGCTTGCTGAGACTCACCGAGACGTCTCGTCCGCTCGACTGTCTCCCTGCCAATTAACGGAAGCACACTTTGCTACCTGCCAATCAATGGAAGCACACTTGCTACCTGCTCATGCTATGTCTGAGGCCGGACGCTATATTTCTGCAGTGCGTAAAGCGTGCATGAATCGAAGTTTCCGGGCGCGACTGTCTCTCGCTTTGTACCTTTTCTTTCGAGTGACGAAGCGAGAATCGAATTTCACGAAGATCAACAAACGAGCGAGCAAGTCCTTTGAGCTCCGGGCGAGGAGTCCGAAGGGTTTGGGGGAGGAAAGGGCGGTCGAGCCCTCCTGCCGAAGACTCGGGAAAGTGAGGTCCGGGCGCCGCACAGGGCGGGCGGGCCAAAATTCCGAATCTCCAGATATACACGAAAACAACGGGCGGGCGGGCGGGACAAGGAAAAGTCGCGGGCCACGAATACATGCGCTCTGTCATGACCGAGACCGCCTCGGAGCTCAAAAACGACCAGCTATTGCATTTGCGTGTGACGTTCCCTCCCCCAGTTCCCGGACGCCCGGATGCTCCGACCGGCACAATCGTCAGGAGCCTGCTCTTTGTGCTTAGACGCCCTTCGCCGACTCGCTTCGCAGCGATCCTTTGGCGAGTAGACGCGATACGCATCCGGGAGCGGACTCCCTAGGGGAGAGCTCGCCACTGCTCGCTCGCCCTATATGCTGTCCAACACGACGACGATCGCGACGGCGTGGAGCCGCCTCGACCGCAAGTTCGACTTGCTGTACTCGAAGCGCGCGTTCGTCCACTGGTTCGTCGGCGAGGGTATGGAGGTGAGTCGCGCTCTCTGCCGCATATGTAGCGTGATCAGGTGCCCCTGCTGATCTTATCCGTTTGCGACTTTGCAGGAGGGCGAGTTCAGCGTGAGTTCCTTCCGGTTACTTTCCCCGCGCTCGTGGTGCTCAATCGCTAATTCTCGAGTCCCGCTCTTGCGCGTTGACAGGAGGCTCGCGAGGACTTGGCGGCGCTCGAGCGCGACTGTACGTGTCTCGCTTCCCGTCGATGTTGCCACTCCAAAGCTCCGCTGACTTTGGGTGCCTCTCGCTCGCTCTCTCACGCGCGCGCAGACGAGGAGGTCGCTCAAGAGGGAGTCGACGAGGTTGCCGATGAATATTGATCGCGCGCACTTTCTCTGTATACGCGACAGTGTAGGCCCCCACCCCGTTTGTGCCCGCGCCCCTTTTTGAACCCTTTCTCTGCATCTTCGTGTGAGTGCCTCTGCCGTCCCCCGTTCTCGCTGGTTTCCTTTCGGTTTGCTGCATCCCGAGATACGAGAGCTGTCGTGTAGTCAAGGGAACAAGAGAGAGAGACGAGGCTGCGAAGCAGGAAGAACCCTGTCACTACTTCCCCCGCTTGTTGTCCGTCTTCCGCATCTCACAGCGAAAGCCTCTTCATCGCTACAGCTTGCGCGGCCCTTTTGCGCGTCCAACAGGAGCCTCTCTTCGCTCGCAGCAGTGCTTAGCGGCGTCCGAATCCGTCTTCTCGCCGCTTGTCATTTTCGCGTTCATCTCGCTTTGGCAAACGGTTTCGAGCCAGCTCTTCTGCTCGAGAGGCAATCTAGCCAAGTGAGCTACTCGCCGCTGGTCTACTCGCGCGAGGCGCTGACACAGACTGGTCCTTGCTGCAGTTCCTCGAGCCCAACTACCGCCATGACGTCCACGACGAGCGGGCTCCCCTCGCTCCCCGACGAGCTGTTGAGCGCGATCGTTCGCAGTGTTGCTGTCTCAGACGAGCTAGCGGGATCCGCGGAAAGGCGTCGATACGGGACAGCAAATCCGGTTATGGACCTGAGGGCTCTTTCCCTCGTCTGCCGTCGAATCGGCCGCCTCGCACAATTGGAGCTCCACACCACGATCGAAGTCGGCAGTGCTGTCAGTCTCTCGAACCTGGCAAACACGGTCCATGCACGGAGGGATCTCCGCTCGAAGGTCCAGAGCTTGAGCGTCGGATTTCGTGCCAGTCTCACCTCGTCAGACTCTTTCGAGCGCCATCGGGACCGTAACGCCGTCACGTCGCGCTCGGGGGCCGACGCCTCGATATACGAGTGTATCCTCAGGGATCTGCTTTCCACGCCCTTCCCCGCCTTGCAGCAGCTCTCGCTCTCGGCCCTGCCGAGCACCCTCTTCCTCCGGACTCTCCTCTACGCAGGTGCAGTCAGTATTGCGCCTGACTTGCGTAAGCTAGAGATGCAAGGCGACGTCGGCCCGCTTCGCTTGTCGGCGTGGAACGCCCTGGCCGCCTTTCCGAAGTTGCAGGAGATCGCATTTACCTGCCCATGCGTACCATTTCCTACGATCCAGGAGCAGCCCACGATCCTGCGCAGTATCCGGACTCTTCGTCTACAGTGCGACGTATGGGAGCCGGCGACGCTCGAACCGTACACGGCGCCCCTCAACAGCCTCTTACCCAACCTCAACGCTCTGCAGCTCGAAGGAGAGTGGGAGCGAGATGATCTCAAACGCTTACTTGCGACAACGCCAAACCTGCTCGAGCAGTTGTGGCTCTCGGCTGCTACAGGCACAATCGACTTGTCGGACGTCCTCCACCTGTTCCCGCGCCTCGAGTCATTGCACGTTTGCAGCCGTGTCGCCTTGAACAACATCGTTCCGGTCCTTGCAGCGTCTCGCATAAAGGATCTCAGACTCGCCGGCTACACTGGATTCTCCGCCGATATGTTGTCCGACCTCGTCCTCCACCGCAGCAGCAGCAGGCTGACCCACATACAGCTCGACGAGCGCCCCGAAGAGATCGACATCAACGGGGCCCTCAGCGTACTTGAGTACTGCTTGCGCAACGTCGCCGCCGCTGACGTCGCCCAGGAGATCGCACGTGTGCGAAGAGAGTACGGTCCGCACTGGACGAGGGAGTTCAACCCGGAGGGGCTCGCTCGCTTACTCCAAGTCGCGGAAGCTCGCGGCGTCCACGTGACCGATGACACGGTCGCGCTTCTGGACTGGCAGGACAAGTTCGACGAGCGCCTTGAGCGGCAGCTCGTCCGACGAGCAACCGAGCAGGACGACTATGCGGCTCTCTTCGCGTACTACGGCCGCGATCGCGCAAGGGACGCCATCCGACGTCACCGACCGGCACAGGCGCAGCTCTGGATGTCGTCGGAATAGGCGTGGCGTGAAGTGCAGAAGAGGATCTACCGCATGAGGGATCGAGACGTAGCTTTTACAATTCAATGCTTGCTCAACGCTTGTTCTCACGCACGCGGAGAGCGCTCCGTCACTGTGCGCAGGCACGTCCAAGCCCCAAGCGAGGTGCAAGGACCGAGGCCCGCGTCGATACGTGAATGAGGGCAAGGCAAGCTTGCGGACCTCTGGTCTTCTCCCCATCTCCCCGTGGCGTCTTTGCCTCTGCGCATGCTCGTCTCTCTCTTTTCCTTAGCTATACGACAGCTCTCAGAATTCGGAGCAGCAGCTCGAAAGATAGTCCGCGGTAAAGGGGAACGCCGATGGCAGAGGCACGCACACACAAAGATGCAAAGAAAGGGATCAAAAAGGGGCGCGGGCACAAACGGGGTGGGGGCCTACACTGTCGCGTATACAGAGAAAGTGCGCGCGATCAATATTCATCGGCAACCTCGTCGACTCCCTCTTGAGCGACCTCCTCGTCTGCGCGCGCGTGAGAGAGCGAGCGAGAGGCACCCAAAGTCAGCGGAGCTTTGGAGTGGCAACATCGACGGGAAGCGAGACACGTACAGTCGCGCTCGAGCGCCGCCAAGTCCTCGCGAGCCTCCTGTCAACGCGCAAGAGCGGGACTCGAGAATTAGCGATTGAGCACCACGAGCGCGGGGAAAGTAACCGGAAGGAACTCACGCTGAACTCGCCCTCCTGCAAAGTGGGGCCAAACGGATCAGATCAGCAGGTGCACTTGGTCACGTTCCGTATGTGGCAGTAAGGGCGACTCACCTCCATACCCTCGCCAACGAACCAGTGGACGAACGCGCGCTTCGAGTACAGCAAGTCGAACTTGCGGTCGAGGCGGCTCCACGCCGTCGCGATCGCGGTCGTGTTGGACAGCATGCAGAGCGAGCGCGAGACCTTGGCGAGGTCGCCTCCCGGCACGGTCGCGGCCGGCTCGTTGCAGATACCAATCTTGAACCCGGTCGGGCACCAGTCGACAAACTGGATCGTCCGCTTGGTCTTGATCTGCGCGACGGCCGAGTTGACGTCCTTCGGGGTCGCGTCGCCGCGGTACAACAGGGCGCAAGCCATGTACTTGCCCTGGCGCGGGTCGCACTTGACCATCTGGTTGTTCGGCTCAAAGCACGACTGGGTCAACTCGGAGACCGAGTTGGCCTCGTGCGACGCCTTCGAAGTCGAGATGATCGGCGCGTAGGTCGCGAGCGGGAAGTGGATACGCGGGAACGGGACCAAGTTGGTCTGGAACTCGTTCAGGTCCACGTTCAGCGATCCGTCGAACCGGAGCGAGGCCGTGATCGACGAGACGACCTGGGCGATGATGCGGTTCAGGTTCTTGAAGCCCGGCGACTGGATGCCGAGGTTCTTGCGGCAGATGTCGTAGATGGCTGCGTGTCGAAGGGTCAGCTTGTAAAGACACGCAGGAGGCGGAAAAAAAGGTCAAGTACCCTCGTTGTCCACCATGAACGAGCAGTCGACGTGCTCGAGCGTGGTGTGGGTCGTCAAGATCGAATTGTACGGCTCGACGACCGACGACGAGAGCGACGGCGCCGGGTAGACCGAGAATTCGAGCTTGCTCTTCTTGCCGTAGTCTCCGGAGAGCTTCTCGAGGAGGAGGGCGCCGAATCCGGATCCCGTGCCGCCACCGAACGAGTGGAAGACGAAGAAGCCCTGGAGACCGTCCGTGTTGTCGGCGAGCTTGCGGATGCGGTCGCACGTCGTGTCGATCATCTCCTTGCCGACCTGCAGTCGTTTCGAGATTCGGATCAGTCAACAAGCGCTCTTTTCGCTTTCGGTTTCGGTCCGAGGGCCACTCTGTCAACGCACGGTGTAGTGACCACGGGCATAGTTGTTGGCGGCATCCTCCTTGCCGGTGATGAGGGTCTCCGGGTGGAACAGCTGGCGGTAGTCACCAGTGCGAACCTACGGATGGTGGGTGGTGTGGGGAGAGAGACGCGTCAGAAACAGTCGCGCGGCTCGAGAGGGACGGACGGACTGACCTCGTCGACGACCGACGGCTCGAGGTCGACGTAGATCGAACGCGGGACATACTTGCCCGAGCCCGTCTCGGAGAAGAAGGTCGAGAAGCCGCCGTTCGAGTTCTGCTTGTCCGGGTCCTCGTTGACGATGCGACCGTCGGGACCGAGGCCGTGCTCGAGGCAGTAAAGCTCCCAGCAGCTGTAGAGCAGATACAAGTGACAGGCGCACAGGGCCGGGCAGGAGAGACGTCAGCCAAAAAAAAAGGGTTCGCTCGCGTCGACGCGTCGGCCTCGTCAAGAGGGAGGAACCGAAGGGGACGCACGCGTTTCCGATCTGGACACCGGCCTGACCGACCGAGATGGAGATGATCTCTGCGCGTCGTGCAAGTGTCAGCGGCGCCTTGCGCGTCTTTGCGAGCGGCGTGGACGAGGTCGCGACGAGGGTTCGCGGTCCGACTGGCACCGACCCGAACGACTTCGCCGCGACCTCTGCGGAGTTCTTGCATGGCTGAGTGACACTTACCACGCATGTTTAAGTGGTATAAGGAAAGACGAAAGGGGCTGGAGCGGTGTGGCGAGCTGGACGACGGGTCAGGGTCAGGCAGTTCCCCCGAGGTTGAGAGACGGACCGAGAGCGCGTCGTTTCTCGGCGACCACTGCCCCGAGGGACGTGCGATCAAGACAGGGAGGCTCACTGGGGATGTACGAGTGTACTGAGATCTCTAGCGCGTCCGTAAAGCTACGACGGGACTGCAGAGAAGCGATGGGCGGAAACCAACACGCGTTCGCGCCGGAGACCGCCCTGCGGGCCGCGTCGCTCTCATTCTTTCCCTTCGTACGGCACGCGAGCACTCTCTACAGACTCTGACACGCTGTGACTGGAATTTGCTGCTCAGCACGCTCGCCGCATTACACGAGCGTAACCGAACGGCACGCTCCTCGTCAACGTTCTCTGTCCCTCGCCTCCTTCGCTTGCTACTGTGCTGGCCTGTGCGCTCTGAAAGCGGAAGTACGCTGAGCGCAATGGAATCGAGACCGAGCACGCGTTGCGCGACCCGAATCGAGACCCTCTGAACTTCGCGCGACTGACCCTTGTCTTCGCCGCTCTGACCGCTTGCGCCGACCTCGCCTCGCCGACTCGCGGAGAACAAGGTCCTGCTTTGTGAGATGATGCTTTGTCTTCGACTACGAAAAGCGTGCTTCTGCGCTCTACGGACGTACGTCGTGCGCTGAACACAAGGACGCACTGTCAAGGCGCTTGTCCTCCTCCCTCTGGCCCAATCTGCTTGCTCCGCTTCGCTGCCTGCTCAAAACACTCCGCGTCACTCCATCTGCGCAACATCGCTTTGTCGGGCTTCACCTGTCAGTATTTCTCTCCTCCAAGAGCAGACGAAATCCATCTGACCCGCCTGCGCGTCCAACACAACAGATGGCTGCCCTCAAGTCTGCGATGCGTCAGCCGCACGCGCACATCCCAGCATCGCCCCCTGCCAAACCTCCTCACGACAACGCTGTTTCGCATCAACGCGAATTGCGCTCGCGCTTCTCCGCCGAAACGCTCATGATCCGCTCGCCGTCGCAGGCTCTCCGAAGCATCTTTTCAACTTCGACGGCCGCATCTTCCTCGTCCCCGATACCGAGCTTCATCGGAAACTCGACGAGGCGGTATCATCGGAGGATGTCGTCGTCGCAAGCCGCCAAAGCTGCGAGAGCCGGCGCAGGCCACCAACCCTCGACTAGCGAGAGTTACCTCGACTTGACCTCGCTGACTGTCGCCGACATTGAGCGTGCCAGCGTCAGCGCGGCTCACGAGGACGCCAATCCGGCGCGCACCGATAGGATGCCAGCGAGTCGGAGCCGGAGCCAATCCCGTTCGAGGCGACCTTCCTTCCGGAGGCGGACTTCTTCCGTCGGAGGGCATAGCGTGACCGCAGCCGACAAGCTGGCCGGCGCCGCGAAGGAAGTGCTTGACAAATTGGCGAACCTTCGGAGCGGCAGTGGCCATTCGAGGCAGGGCAGCGAAGCGAGTCTCGAGATCCGCCAAAGGTCGATCTCGACCCCTTCAATCGCCCAGGTCGCAGGCAGTGCCGCCGCCGAATCGGAGCGACTGCCACGCGATCGTGCGCAGACCGCCCCCGACGCCTCGTCGTCGTCGGCGGCGGCTGAGTCGAGCCGTAGCGAGATTCCCTCGGGCAGTGCCCGGCGCGGCCGACTGCCCGAACTCGCAGCTGCGCGACCGCGGCCCAAGCACCTTCCAGCGAACCCTCGACCTGCGTCTCCGCCCTCCCCGACGATTCCTCCACTACGTCCTGCTCCGGCCGGCATGCGCAAGGATCGATCGCCTCCACGATCTCGCCCATTCAGCGCGCAGGCCACCGCGGTCCCTCACGCCGATGTTCTCAACACCTACGAGCTTAACGAGCTCTTTGTACGGATCGATGTCGGCGGTCAGTCGACCTACACGACGACGGTCGCGACTCTGCTCGGGTCGAGCGACGGCGGTGGCAAGCTCGGCGAGTTTGTCGAGTCGGTGCTCGCCGACGCTGCTGTCCAAGTCGACGACGACCTTTCTCGGCGTTCAGAGGCAGCACCTGAGGCTGAAAGCTCGTCTGTGTCCGCTCCTCGCGTCGAATTGCCTCTGTCGCCGTTCCCTTTCGCCGACACGGCGTCCGAGTTGGGGCACTCCGTCGCGTCTGACGACCCGGCCAGCCCCATCGACCCCTTCATCAGCACGACGGCAGCGACTCTATTCGGTCAAAGCCTCTTTCTTCCCCCGCCTGAGATGTTTAGCTCGTCCGACGAGGCTTTCAGCTCGACGCGCTCGCCCGGACAGAAAGCCCTTTTCGTCCCTTCGCCGACATCACCTTCCGGCTTCAAGCACAAGTCGATCCACCCAGACATGGGATCACCAGATATTTTCTGTGCGGAGATCCCGCAGCTCACGCCGCCTTCTTCGGTCTCGAGCGGTTCGAGCTCGTCTTTCTCGATCGACTTAGTCGCCGCCGAGGGTTCTAGCGGCGACGAGGCAACTCCGTCTGCAAAGCGACCGCCGTTCTTTACGATCTTGCGCGATCAGTCTGCCCGGCCAGACTCTTGCGGCCCGAATGTAGACTCGCGCATTGCGGGAGGGGGCCTCGCCGCGAAGGCAGTCTTCTCCGTACGGGAATCGCTCGCGTTCCCGCAGACAATCTCGGCTGTGAGTCTCTCTCCATATGGCTCGCATGCTTTCGCCGACAGCGTACTGATACATCGTCATTACTTAGCGATCCGAGTCTTCGGTGTGTACAGACGCCAATGAGGTGCAGCCAGTTACGACTCCAACCAGCCTGCCGGCGTCCCTGCTGCACGTACTCTCCTCTCGTGCCAACGACTCCTCGCGCAGACTGGACAAAGGTCCAGCAACTCGAGCGTCGCCCCTCCGAAAAGCGTCTGCGGAGGAGCGAACCGTCTCGATCTTCCTCGACCGCACCGACCTCCCGCTCTCGCCACCGCACATTTCAATTCCTGAAGCTCCCGTACGGGCGAGCATCTCGACGTACGCCGCGGTCCTCGCCTTTGCCCGCGGCGCGGCATTCCCTGCGAGTGTCTATCCTCCTTTCGGGCCCAAGGCCGGCCGCACCGGCATGCCTACGGACCCTCGCGACGACCTCACGCCGCCCGACCTGTCGCGTCTCGCGAAGGAGGATCCGCGAGTCCTCTTCACCTACCTCGGCAACTTTGCCACCCTCCGAGCAGAATGCGCTTGGCTAGGCCTGCGGACCGCCGAGCGCGAAGCTCTCGCCCAGATCGAGCTTCTTGAGCGCATGGCTGGGAGCGTCATCAGTCAGAGGAGCGGTCGCCGCGCCCCATCGAGCACGAAGCCGGTCCGAGACGGATGGATCTGACCCGGGATACCCTTGCTTCCCTCTCACCTCGTAGCTTGTTGACCATTCTCTTCGACACCCTGCACGCTTTATGTGACGCGCTGTAGGGTCTGTCACCAGGAAAGAGTCCAGAAGACTGTGTGCGGCTAGAAAGGTCCCCTTGCTCGCACCCTTTCGCCAAGTCCGTTCGCGACTGCGGCGCTGGAACTTGCCGCTCACGCAATCGAGATGCACGAAACATGCGAGTGGGGATGAAAGCAGACTGGATATGCTACAGATGTGGAGACTAAGCCATGTAAAAGCGCCATCTAGATCACAGAATCGGAAAGCAACGTCAAGGCTGCTTCGGCTGCGGCAGCTCCTTCGTCTCGTCGCCAATCGCCTTGCCGGTCATCTGCTCCTGGACCCGCTTGGACCATTCGAGACTCTCCTCGCGGGTGAAGCCCGGCAGCTGGCCTTGCTGACGCGCGCTCTGGTGGATCATCGCGACGGGGTTGTAGTCGTCCTTCTTCAAGCCGGCGAGCGTATGGTTGACAAAGCTGCGTCCGAGAGTACGAATCAGACGTCAGTCCAGGCTCGTCATCCGAGACAGAAGGGAACAGGAGCGTACCGGTGTCCGGCCTCGTCTGCGCGGACGACGCGGATCAAGTCGATCATCTTGGCATCCTCCGGCAACCGCCAGAAGTCGCGAGCGACCTGAGGGACCTTCCTGATGCCGTCCGGGCCCCACTCGGGGATTTCACCGCGCTCGATTGCCTGGATGACGTGCGTGTAGGTTTTGACGGCTGCGGGCTGAGAGTGTCAGTCACGCGTCTCGTACCTTACATCCAAGCACTGCGCGGAGCTTGCCTTCTTCTTCCTGCACGGTGCGGAACCGAAGAGTAAGCTACTGAATCCGGCGAGGTCACGAGGGAGAAGAAGGACGCACCAAGTAGCCGACAAAGCGATGGCACACTTTCGGGGCGACCAAGTACGTGAGGAAAAACGCGTTCACGAAGACCCCCTGCGCCGCAAGTACCATCAAGCGGAAGAAACGGCCCGGTTGACGGATCTGGGCGGAGGAAAGCCGTCAGCGAAGGAACGGCCGAGTCCTGGGACGCCAAACGCACCTTCATGAACGTCAACAGGTGCATCCGCTCGTTCTCCGCCTCTTCGAGCAAGGTGCGGATCCAACCACCGTCGCGGCTGTAGACAGGGAGGGTCAGTCGGGCCAAGGCTGCGCGATTGAGCGAAAAGCGGCGCGTACCGCATAAGCCGGAGCGAGTGAAGGTGGCGCAGCATGGCAGCTGTAAACCCGGGCACACCCGCTATGGACTCGAGCTGTAATACGATGTAAGTGGGCTGCTCAATGAAGGTGTTGTTGGTAGAGTTCCAAAACTCACGAAGAGCTGTCATGAGGAAAAAGGGATCGTCAGCTCGGCGATTTCTCGTCGCAAGTCTTGGACACCCGAGAACGCACAATCCTCGCCATCCATTGCTTCTCCGTCATCAAGAACCCTTCTTTTTGAAGCTCGGCGACTGACTGCGGAAGGTACCAGGCCGTCAGATTCGGTTGTCCGGAGTTTGGCGTTCTGTCGGACTACCGCGAGACAACGCACCAGGTTCTCCTTGCCAGCTTTACGAGCTGCTTCGCGCGCAGCTTCCGGATCAGCATGGCGGTATCCCGTGACAAAGTCGAAGCCGGCCCTGCTGGTTTTGACGAGCCACCTGGCAATCTTGTCCGACGTTCCCTCGGGCGGTCGCTCGACGATCTGGATCGAGTCCAACTCTTCCTGCGTGTAGACGGGGTGGCTGAGGACCCAGTCTTCGTGCGGGCGTGAGCGGCGCCATTCGGTCGTAGCGGGATTGGGGGACGCGTCGGCCTGGTCGGCTTTAGCGCTCGCGGGAAGCGAAGGTGACGAGAGGGCGGGGTGACCGTCTGTGAAGGGCAACGACAGGGTCAGCGAGTGAAGGGATACGGCGACAGAGATCTCACTCGATGAAGGATGAGGCTGCGGAGATCCCGGCCGAGAGGCGGATCGTCCTCATCTTGCGAGAGAACGAGGGAGATCTGGGACTGACCTCGTCCGTGCAGTTCAAAGGAGCGCTGTAGCTCTTCGTGAAGCCTAAGGGATGGCTGCGGCGAGAGCAGCCACCTTGACGAAGTCAACGTGCGGCAGCACGAGGGAGTGGCAGCCAGCCTCAACGTGGCCGGACCGCGAAGAGCCGGGCGCAGCATAGTAACAGCAAGCGACATTGTGTGTGGGATGTGTGTTTGTGAGATGAAGGAGCTGAAAGAGGAGAGAGCAGCAGCTCAAGGTCGAGGTGGACGGTGCGCCGAAAGTTTCCGCGACGACCGTCAGCCGGTCGATGTGTCAGCGGCTCTATCGAGGCAGATCCGCGGTTCGAATCGCACAACACCAGTGATCTGAAGCTGTCGGATTATCGCAGACGAAGTAAGGTAGAAGATCGGAGCCGTATAGAGCAAAGTGGCGAAAGATTGGCGGCTTTCACGTGACAGGCTGATGAGCGGATCTCGCCAACGAGGCGGCGCACTATAGTGGCACCACTGCGCGCTTCCCGCCTGAAGCTTCAAGTCGCTTGTCATGGAATTCCGCGTGAAATCAAGTCAAGATCGCATCCACTGAGGGCTCGCGACCGTAGGAACGGTGCGTCGGGAAGAGCCGGTCGGTCTCGTCGACCCAATCAGCGACGACGAGAGGAAATGGGATGGCAATAGGCAGAGACAACAACATGCATGTACAGTCTGGTATCGCGAGCGCCTCAAGCTTATGTGTGGCTGGCATCGGCCGTCGGCATCGAGATCCCCTGAGCGTTGGCGGCGGCGCGGACAAGCGTCAAAAGTTGCGACAACGCCGGCCCGCCCATGCTCGACAAATCGAGGCTGACCGGACCCGCCGGAACTGCCGCGCCAGCTCCTGTCGGCAATGCTGAAGACGAGTAATGCGTCGCGGGCGTTCCTGCTTGCGTCGCAGGCGAATCGGTCGGGAACGCCAGTGGCGTCAGGTCGTCCTCGTCGATCGCACGGTCTTGGGCATCTCCGTCGTCGTCTCCGCTGCTGCTGCTGCTGCTCTCCTCAGTGCTCTCAACTTGGTACTCGCCACCATCCGACTCGTCGTCGTCGCCACCACCACCACCCGTGTTCGGGTCAGCGACCGAGTCCGCCATCTTCGCGCTCGAACCGGTTGTCGCGGCCGGCTTAGCCTTGGACATAGCTGGCTCCTCCTCCAATCGACGACGCGGTCGCGCACGCAACCGAGACGTTGCGACAGCGCTCCGGCTCGGCCTCGGATCGTCGTACGCCGCCTCAAGCTTCGCTTCGAGATCGCGGCATTTCTCCTCGAGCCACCGACACCGCTCGCGCAATGTCGCGTTCTCCTGCTCGATCCCTTTGATCCTCGCTTCCTCTTGAGCCTTCTTCTCCTTCTCTTCTTTGCGCCGGACCGCCATTCGTTCGGCTTGCTGGACGCGACGACGCTCGGCGGCTTCCTCGGGCGTGTAAACGCGTTCGCGCTTGCTGTATTTCCTCGTCGTCCGAGGGGCAGCGTCGGCTTCGGGAGGTGGGCTCGCCGAGGGTGACGCGACGGATGAGGAGGGAGGTCCGGGCTGCCGCCCGAACGAGTCTGAAGCGCCGTACCCGTCATAGCGAGACGGTACAACCGGCGCCGGCAGCGGGACCTGCGTCCGTCGCGCTCTCGGCGACAAGCTTGCGAGCGGCTGACCGGGAGGCGGGAGCACGTCCCGAGCCTGTCCGGTCCGGCGCTGCGGTCCGCTCGAGCCGGCAGGCGTATCCTCGAGGACCGGCGAGAGCGTCCGACGCGTCGTCCTGCGTTTCTTGCGCGCAGGTGCAGCGACTGGCTCGCTCGTTTCTTCGGCAGGTGAAGGGATGAATGCCGTTGCTGCAGGCCTGGCGCGGCGCGGCGACGTCCTCGTCGGCTGAGGCGGCAAGGCGGACCTCCCGGACAGGTCCGGCAGCGGGTCGTTCAGGGCGCTCGTCAGGAGCGCGATCTCGCGAGCAAACTCGTCGCTCGTGATCCCGCTCGCGTGCGCGGCGGCCCCTGCATCGCTACCGCCGCCGCCGCCATTCCCGCCACTTCCGGTCCCCCAGCCGGCATCCTCATTCTCGGTCAAATCGCCGTCGGCCCTTTCTCGCGCGAGCAAGTCGCCCCAAAAGTCATCCGCGGGCGCGTTCGGGTCGAAATCGGGATCGTCGTCTTCGTCTTCGGACGAGGGGAAATCGAAGAAATCGTTAAAGAGCAAGGTCGACATGCTCGGGTCGGTCGAGTCGCCCGGTCCATTATGCGGACGCGACTGCTGCGGCATGCGACCGGATCGTGTCGGCTGCGGGCGGTACGTCGAGTCTCGGAGACCCGAGTCCACCGGAGTCGGAGCCGTCGCCGCGAGCGAGGTCGTCCTGGTCGCAGAACCGTCCGTTTGCGCGTGCGTTTGCAAAGTCGACCCGGCCGACGGCGTACCGGTAGTTCCAGCTTGTGTCGTAGTCGTCGACGGAGGCGGTTTCATGACTCCGAGATGGGCGCCGAGCTGGAGCAACAGCTCGTACGTTCCGAGTTCGCTCAACTCTGCCGCCGTCTGACCAGACCAGTTGGTCCCGTGCGGGTGACCGTGCCCGTGCCCGTGCCCGTGCCCGTGCTGCTGCTCTGGAGTATCGGCTGCGAAGCTCGGAGTCGGCGCGTTGCTCGAAGAAGGAGCGGGAGGCGCCGACTGCAGGTTGCGCTGGTGCGGCTGCGGCGGGAAAGCGGGCGACGAGTGCTGCGCGACGACCGGTCCTCCAGTCTGCGGAGTCAAGCCCGCCGCCGCTGCAGCAGGAGATGAAGCCGCTTGCTGTCCCGCTGGCGACGATGCTGGCCCGCCCGCCGCGACAGCAGCCGAGGCTGAAGATTGCTTGAGAGCGCTCAGCAAGGACGCGAGGGCGACGTTCGCTTCGCCTATAGAAGGTCGGTCCCCGCTCGCACCACCTTGCGCCATGCTGCGATTTGTGCCCAACCCGTGTCAGTGCAAGGCTCGGTAGGCCGCTGCGTAGAGAGAGAGCGGACGAGGGAGATTTCGAGGTGAACGTACGCGTCGAAATCGAACCGACTGGCGCCTCGCGCGGCCTTCAGGGACGAGCGCGCTGCTTCAGGCTGCCCTCTCTGAGCAATCTGCCGCTCCGTTCGTCCACCGCCGTGTGCTTTCGAGAGATGCGGAAGCGAGAACAGCGCGAAGTCACGCCGCGAGATGTCAAAGGTTTCCACCGTCCCTCTCCGACTCTACGAGGCAGCAAGGCACGGCCAGAATGGGACTCAGTAAAGGGACTCTCGGGCTCAAGTTCATGAACCGGCAAGCGCCCGCCGCTCCTCCCGGTGCCGGTGCCGCGCCAGGTTCTTCGACCCACACCAGCTCGACGACAGCTCCTCCTGCCGCCACTGCACGCTCAGCGGGATCAGCAGGGTCGGCAAAGGCGGTCCCGGGGGCTGGCGGCAATAAGCGGCCCGTAGCGGCAGCTGGTTCGGCGGGACAGGTCGCAAAACCCGGTGCTCACGCCAAACCGACTTTCTCGACTGCCGGCAGCTCAACTAGCGCTCACGCAGCCAGGTGAGAGCTTTCACTCGACCAGGGAGGAAGATTTCGAATACCTAGCTAATAGACAAGATCCAAAAAAACACAGCCGCCCGGCCGTCATCCACGAATCGTCGCTCCTCTCCTTCCCTCTCCTCTCGACCCTGAACCGCCCCTCTTCCTTGGCGGCGACGACGACGACGAGCAGTATGGCCATCTCGTACTCGTCAATGCCGCTCACGTCCGCGATGGTCTCGGGCCGACGGAGTTTCGGAGGTGCCAACATCGAGATCGAAGTGCGTTTCTCCTGTGCTCGTCTTGGTTGCGCTCGCCTCAAAGCCCTGTCTATGCTCCCGCAGAGAAACTGACACGTGCGACTATTTCGCAGAAACTGAATGACCCGTCGTCCCACCAGGCGCCACCTCCCGGCGCGGATGACACGTCGAAATCGAAGCGACCGAAAAAGGGAGACCGCGACGCCGCATTGGTCCCTTCTGTCCGTCGCGGCGGCACCTTGTCCGGCTCGAAAGCAGGCAAACGGACCGCCAATCTTGACCAGGCGCGAGGGACCGCATCGGTCCGCTCGAGTGGGCCCGAAGGCGAGGAAGTGGGCGCAGGCGGCGGCGGCGGCGACGGTGGCAAGAAGAAGCGTCGCAAGACGCACGAGAACGGGGTCTCGCCGCGGTGGGAGGTCGACGATGACGAGGTGTCGTTTTCTGCGCGGCGGACAGCCGCTTCGGGCTCGACGTCGGCCGTCGCAGCACGCAGGGCAGACTCTGGCTCGTCGGCGTCGGCGGCACCTACTCCTCCCGCTCCCGCTGCTGGGTTCGCTCGTCCGGCCGGGTTCGACGGACTCAAGCAGAAGAAGCAGGCAAAGGGTACTGCTGCCGCCAAGAAGGACCGGGGCAACGCGGTCGAGGGTGACTACCAGTGGGCGCAGCGGGGCGAAACGCGCGAATGGGACCAAGGCAAGGGCGCCGATGACGACGACGACGACAGCGACTCGTCGGAGGGAGACGAAGAGCTGATGGTCAGCGATGGTGCCGACGATTCGGACGACCACGACGACGATGACGAGATGGACGAGGCCATTCTCGACGACGAGAGAAAGTTTGCCGAAGCTGCGGACCGAGCAGCTGCTGGCGGGTCACGGTCGCGGAGAGGGCGCGGTTCGGCTGCCAAGTCTGCGCAGCGAGGTCGCGGTCGATGAGCGTAGTGTGCAATTTATTCGCAATGTTTTTGCGTAATTTGTAGAGGGGAGGTGTCGTGCCCGAATCAAAGTTTGCGCGCTGGCTTGGAAAATCCCGCCGCCGGCGCCAGGTCTTTGGCCTCCGCTCTCGCAAATACACCCACCCACCCACACGCACACACACCACACGCTCATACCCAAGCAAACATGTCCACTGGTGAGCTCGCTGGCTCCTTCTGAACTCTCGCTTCCTCTCGAGCGGCAAAGCTGATCACGATTGGCCGTGTGTGACCAACCAGTTCAAGGAGGCAAGACTGGCGGCAAAGGTGGAAAGGGCGGCAAGGGTGGCAAGGCCGGCGGTGACAACAAGAACCAGTCGACTCGTTCGCAAAAGGCTGGTCTCCAGGTGAGCCACCTCTCTCTCTCTCGTCGCCTGGCCTGGACAGTCTCTCGAATGCGGAGCGGCGCGGTTTGTTTGGACATTCGACTCTGCTCGCCCGGTATCGCTCGCACCGCCGTGGGACCCGGCACAGACGCTTGCTAGAGCTCTGACGAATCGAATGAGCCGGTCATATCGGCTCTACGGGGCGGAATGTTCGACGAGGGGCATTGTTTGGCTTTCGCCTGCAAGTGTGACTTGGGTTGCGAATCGCGATCGCCACGCCCGCGTCCACGCGTCTAGGTAGCTACGGCGACTTTGCAAGGTCCTCAGCAGGGTTGTCAGAGCCGCCCTAGCTCTGTTTGACCGATCGAATCGCGTCCCGTCGGCACTTCGACCTTCTTTTGACGCGTCGCCAATTCACGAAAACGATCAAATCGGTCTCTCGTCGTGCAAGCAGGAAGCTAACCGTGTACTCGCGCGCCCCTCTTGCAGTTCCCTGTCGGTCGTATCCACCGTTACCTCAAGGCCCGGACGCAGAACAACATGCGTGTCGGTGCCAAGGCCGCCGTCTACGCGTCGGCGATTCTCGAATACCTCACCGCCGAGGTTCTCGAGTTGGCCGGTACGTCCCCGCTCATGGACACTTGACGACGGTCCTCCTGCGCTCTGTTACTGACACCGCTGCCGTGCAGGTAACGCGTCGAAGGACTTGCGCGTCAAGCGTATCACGCCGCGTCACTTGCAGCTCGCCATCCGCGGAGACGAGGAGCTCGACTCGCTCATTCGCGCCACCATCGCCGGTGGTGGTGTCTTGCCTCACATCCACAAGGTGCGTTTTTGCAGGGTCCGAGGCGGGCGTGACGGTCACGAGCGGTGGGGAAGCTGACCCTTTTCCGCGATTCCATCTCTTCCCGTAGAACCTGATCAAGACGCCGGCCGAGATGCAGGGACAGATGCCGATGAAGCCGATGGGCGCACCGATGCCGCCCCGGGACTGAACGGGGCGCGCACCGTTTGCCCTTCCCTTCCTCGTCTGTTTGTTTCTCTCTCGCTACCCCTCCCCACCGCCTTGCTTGTCCACACGATACCCCCACCCTCGCTCCGGCCTACTTCTCGTCGCCGTGCTTTGTTTCCCCTACTTCCTTACTTTCTCTCACCTCGTGCTTGTGTTACTGCTTACTCCATTTTTTGACCTCGCCTCCGTCCCCTTGCCCTCTATTTGCCTCGCGCTCCCATGTCGTCGCTTTGCATCGCGCGGTTGTAGACGTTGCCACTTTTGGTCTTGGTCCTCGGAAACTCTTCGATTTTCGCCTCGATCCTATTAACTGGCCTGACTCTCTAGACTGACGAGTCGCGAACGCGGCAAAGGCGGAGGCGGCTCGAGGCGGTCGCGCCTCTCGCAAGCCGTCGGCTCGCCGTCACTCGTGCCAAAAACGCCGCCATCGATCCGCGCACCTCCTCGGACAACTTCCCACCGGGTCTCTTTTCGAATCTCGTGGCTTCCCTCTTCACTCTTTCGCTTTGCTACCTTTCGGCTTACTCTTTCCTCTCGAGTCGCTACCCCTCGCGCCGCATCTGGACCTCCAGAGTGTCAAAGGCATACCCGCTCTCTCTGTCCCGCGGCATGAACCGATAGATCCCGCCCGAGATCTCCCTCCCACTGCTTTCTCCACGCCCAGCCCTTCACTCACAGGCTCTCTTTCGACCTCGACTCGCTCCCCCTCGCCCGTCGCACCCTTCGGAACGCCTGTACAGCCGACTTGGACGACTCGCCGCGGCCCCGAACGTTGCCACCCTGTCCCGCGTCGTCGCCTGACTCTCTCGGCTCGAGGCGCGTACGTATCGATTGCTACATTCATCTGCTTCAACCTGCTGGGCATGTCGGGCTACTAGGAGGGCTGTGTAAAATGCGCTAATATGGCCTCGCTTCGGTTGGATGCGGGTCGAGTTCGATCACTTTTTTCCGGGACTGGCCTCGACTCGACTTTGGCCTGCTCTGAATCCCTGCGAGGCTCCATATTACCCCCCCCTGGAAGTCGACAAGGGCCCCCTCTCCTTCTCGTTACGACTATACGACTTGCAAGGCGGTACGAGACCGAACCAGCTTTGCACCTCCGCGCGACCTCCGGCGAAGACCACGAAACTCTGCCCACGCTCACGCGACTTTGGATCCACCCACTCGTTTCCACTCGACGGCGCTCCGAGACCATCCTCCCTGCCTCCTCGGTACTCGGTTTCACGCGAGCTGCACGCAATCTGCGACCCTAGACCATGGCGCCCACACAGACCGCCGCATCCACCTCGACCTCGGCGTCCGGTCGCGGTGCTCCGCAACGTCCTGCGCCTTACCCTCTCGGAGAGACCGACCGTTCGCAGACTCGGCGGCGGCGGCGCGTCTCGAGTCTCGCAGCCGACCCGGCCCTCGACACGCTCGGAGCGCTTTACGTTGGCTGGGCGCAGGGCGAACGCGATCCGGCACCGTTGTGCTGTCCGCAACGGGCGAAGCAATCGCTCGTCCGGAAATACGGGAACGCCGCAGTCGGGTCCTATAGTGGTGAGCACAGTCCGGCGAACGGTTTGGCGAGGTCGTGCGAAGCTGACGCCTTTTCGGTCGCCATAGACTCGGTCCAAAGTTTCGTCAATTCCGCGACCTCAGTACATGCGCGGGCGAAACAACCGCATCTCGATCACCCGCCGTCTTCCGCCGGTCTCCAAGAATCCGGCAGCTCCGGCGATGCTCGCGCGCATGCCAACTACGGACAAACTGCCGTACCATCATCGCTGCCACTCGGCTCGTTACCGCCCTTACCTCTAGCGCCAGTTCATTATGTAGGCGGCGCATTCGACTTTCTCCCCTCGGCCCGTATCGAGCCCGCTCTCGCCTTGCCTCCCTTGGCACCTCAACCTTCGTTCGATGCAGCATTCTCTATGCCATCGACCCCTCCGGAGTGCACGGCGGGCGCGCCGTCGATGCTGGCGACACCGTCATTGCCGACCTTTGACGCGTGCGAGTTCCTCGACGCCTCGCTCGCCCTCTTCCAATCTGCGTCACAACCTCCGTCTCCGATCCTCCTCCTACCGTCCCTGCCGAATCTGGACGCCCACTCTCAGCAGCAGGCGCCTCCGCCGCCGCCGCCGCAGTTCTCCTTCGACTTGAAGGACTTTACCTCGGTCCAACGAAAACTCGAGACGGTGCCCGAAGACGACTACGACGAGTCGTTGTTCAGCTCGGGCGAGAGCGCGATCGGGAGCAGTTCGGCGACCGACGTGATGAGCGAGGCCGGGTGGGCCTGGTGAACTCCTCGTTTCCGACGCTTCTCCGACCCTGCCTCGTGAGTCTCGCTTCGACGCTACGGTCCCCTCGAATACACTCTGACATCCACCTCAAACTCGAACGCAGCTGTGCAGGCGCTGTACTACTTCTCACGCTTTCGATTTTGGTCCCTCTTTGCGAATATCCTCCCGAGCTTGCTCCGTCACCTCGTCCTTCTTTCCGGGTCTCATGTCTTTGCGCTTGTGCCGATAAAAAAAGTCTGTAGAGATTGCTAGAAACATATAAGCAGCCACTCTCGACAGCTCGCGTGAGGAGAGTTCATTCTTCGCTTTCGGTCGGAGCTAACGAAACCAGGATCTCGAACAAACATTCGTCGCCCCGCCAATGCCCAAAGTCTGTTTGCACAGTGTGAGTGAAGCTACAGGCGAGCGCCTCGGAACAGATTCAAGCGATGAAGGAGGATCCTGACCGCGCCGGCTCGTTAAATCTCGTCGACACCGAGGTTGTGCAGCTTGGCCTTAACGCTCTCCTTGGTCTCGTCGGAGCGGTCCGAGCGGTGCAGGTTGGCTTTGAGGCCGCCGATGACGCTGTGCGCGATCGGGAAAGTACGTGGTATCAGCTGCAGACCCATCCTCGAACCCGAAAGGACCGCATCTGCGCACCGGTGCTCGTGAACCGTCTCTTCGTGCGACTCGGTCGTGCTCTGGTCCGCAGTGCTCACGTTTGAGGCACCGGCTCCGCTGGGCTTGTACTCGCCGTCACCGGCCGCACCTTCGCCACCGGCGACCTTGTCGTGCTGCGCTTCGAGGTCGCGCAGCATCTGCTCGGCGTTCTGTGCAGAGTCCCCAAAAAGCTAAGTCTGTGCCAACTCATCACGGTTCCGGGCGGAGGTCAGACGGAAATGCTGGGCAGAATGGCCGCACCTTGCGAGTCTCTTCCTGCAGCGACTTGTTGTGGGCGGCGGCTTTGTAGCCCGCTTGAACGCGAGTGTAGTCCTGTAAGCAGCGAGTAGCTATCATTAGCCTTGTGCATCTCCTCCTGTGCGTAGAGCGAGAACGATGACCCTCTCGCGCATGTACGCTCACCTTGTCACTGACGACGTTGCCTTGCTCATCACGCTCGATGACGCGGTTGCCATCTTCGACCGAAAAAGCTCGTGCGACATGTTGAAAGGTCGGCGTTAGAGACTGCGGTCCGAAGCTGACGACGTCAGTTCTTGGCAGCACTGAGGCTAGGGCGGCGAGACGACTGCGCACAGGCTCGAGTCGACTCGGTAGAGGCGGTCGAACACACGCACCTGAGCTGCTGGATGTGAAAGGTGAGTGGTAGAGAGCAAAGCGGGCGCCGTCACAGCCTATGCCGTCATCAGGAGGACGTCGCGACCGCTGGAGACTCCTTTTCTCTCTCCGATCGGCGCGATCGCGCACAGACCTCGTCTCGGACCGATCGGCGGGGTCTACCGCGAGCTAGACGATACTCTGTACCATCCTGAGTACACTCACTAGCTTACGGCACGCGGACTTAGCGTGAAAGCAAAGCAGTTGCAGGTGGCGTTCAGCCAGGGAGCCGACTGCTGGATCCTGCCGCTATGCACACAACAGACTCTTCGAGCCTGCAGACGGACGGAATCCGCGTAGTACGTACAGCTTTCGTCCGTGAGCTATATGTCAGCTGTGGATGCGCACTGAACACGAGGTGAGCGCGAACAGTTGAGCCTTCTCGAACGAGGCGAGCTCATCCCGATGCAGGCAGAAGCTGGCTGAAGCGTCGGCAGGCGGGGTTCCGACACTTCCAAGAGTTCCTTTTCGAAGTATCCGGCGCATCGCAATAGCCAGGAGGCGGGCCGAGGTGACAAGACCGAAGCAAGATGGAGCACCCGGTACAGAAGGGCGGTTGTCGAAAGAGCACCCGAGCAGCGAGCGGGCGTGGCTGTCCCCAGCCTAAGCTCTTTCCGCAGAGATACAGCCGGCGTAGCACTGTGTTTCATATAGGAAGTTTCCATGAGAGAGCAGATGAGCGAGAAATTCATGCCACACAAAGGTGGTCTAGCTTCGACGAAGGAGTACCTCCCTCGGACGGCATTAAGCGTCGACCCTCGTAAAGAAAGCTGCTCATAGAAGCTCCGTGCAAGATGTCCAAACCGTGCGGCAGCAAGGCTTCGTCTGTCAGGGTCAAACACGCGGCGCGAGAAGCGTCCACGCCACATCGCAAGATCGTGCTCTTTATGGTTAATGCAGGCGTCCGGCCAACACGTAGGTGGCAGTGAGCTGGTAGCGTAGAGTCGTAGACCGAGAGTCGTGTGTGGGTCGCCTTCAGGCGCATAGAGCTGGGCCTGCAGCGGCGAGTTGTCTCATCAAGCTGATCGGGCCGACTCGCCGGCTTCCGGCCGTGGATCCGGCGCAAAAGCGCCAAGGCGGTGCGGTCATTTTTGGCGATGCCGACTCTCAAGCCTACATCGTCACGGCGTACGCTACAGCTCGTTGCAACAAACACAACCCTCCATCGCCTAGCGCTCCGTGCAAAACCGACAACACGCACCTCATTACTGCTCGAGATCTGAACTTCGCACCGACAGCTGAACGTCGCTCGACCTCGACTTATGGTCAGCCTCGCTTACTTACTCCAGAAGCGACGAGGTGAGCGCCCTGTGAGCTTGTTCTCGGACGTGATCAGTCACTGATCGGAGCTGCCTTGCACTGGGCATGCAGGCTTTGGTGGCGGTCGCTCAGGCGGTGGTGGCGGTAGCAAGAGCGGCGGGTCGTCCTCGTCTGGTGAGTGCGGAGGTGACAGGATAGCCGGAGTCACAGCTAATCATTCGGTGCAACAAGGCTCATCATCGAAAGGCTCGTCATCCGGAGGTTCGTCGTCGTCAGGCTCTTCGTCCAAAGGATCTTCCTCGGGTGGAACCAGCAGCGGATCCTCCGGACTTTCGGGTGCGCTTGCTTGAATCGCTTGGTCAATTCTGAAGTACTGACGACTGCAACGCTTGGTACAGGCGCACGGACGGGTCGACCGGCCCAGTCCATATCGCCCTACAACGCTGGCGGCGGCGCACCTCGAACAATCTCGGCTGGCGTCCCTTTCGCCGGACGCCAATACGGCGGGCTGCCACGGTCTCAGATCTACTCCGGTTACGGGTACGGCGGTGGCTACGGAAGCTTTGCCCGCGGCGCTGCGATCGGTGGCGTTGCCGGTCTCGGATACGGGTACGTCCGAGGTCTAGGCTTTCCCTACGGCATGTGGCCGCTCTATTATGGTCCGCATTATTGGGGCGACGACGAGTATGGACCGCACACGAACGACTCGCGGCCGGGTGGGGCGCTCATGGCCGCGTCGTTCTCGCCACCGGGAGTCGCCGCCGATGCGCCGCCTCAATACTTGATCTATGGCGACGCCGAATCGGTCTCGAACATGACCGACTTTTTCACCACGGACTGCGACGCCTACAATGTGGTTGCACCGACTGCCGTCGACGACAATGGCGCGTACCCGAGCGGGACCAACACGACCTTGTTACCGCGGCTCGACCCGTCCCAAGTCCTCGCCTACTATCGCGCTTCATCCTTTGCCCTGTACTCGTTCTTCGAGGACACGCCATCGAATCCGAATGCGACGGTCAACTATACAGAGCCGATCTCGACTGCGCCCTACCTGTACCCGACGTCGGCGAGGAACTCGACGTTCGAGGAGTGCCTGAACCAGTCTTTAACGGAATCGCTGCCGATCGCGGACGGCTACGTCGAGACGACCAGTGGGGCGACCGCATCCCTCCCCATCGTAGCATGGCCCCTCGTCCTACTGCTTACTTTCCTCGCCGCCATCCTACCTCCAGCGCTTTGATTCCGGATCATGCGCTTCCGCACCCGTTCGGAGCTAGCGCCCCGGCGTCCGTATATTTTATCGTACATCGCTCCTCGGACATAATCGCAAGTCGAGTACATAGTCGTCGTCGTCGTTATCGCCTCAAGATTGATCAGATCCGGCCTGTGTGAAAAGCTTTTCCTCGATAGCCGCCTACCATCTCCCGGTAGCCGAGTGGACAAGCCCATCGTAAGCTGTATTGTACGTGCGAGTGTACGTACAGGCAAGCAGCGCCCGATTCATCGAAGGTGGATTTGCAGGAAAAGGCGAGCTGGAGCTCCACATTGCCTTGGTCACGAAATGACGCGCCGCTCCGCTCGGCGAGAGGCGAAATCGGGTCGAATTGTGATCGACGGGGCAGGTTTTCGCTCGCGGGCGACTTTGTGCCCACGGATCCTCCTCGATTCGGTCGTGATCTTGTCAAACTCGCAGAGCGGGATGGCGCCTCCTTCTGGTCCTCCAGGTAACGCAGGAGGTGGTAAACCCCTCGTCAAGAAACCCTCCATCTCTGTACGCAGGATGGCCGCCGCTCAGGGAGCGTCATCGTCGTCTGCTCCGGCCGCCAACGCTGCCCCGGGAGGTGCAAAAACTTCCTCGTCGTCCTCCGCATCGACCCCGCCGCCTGCGCCCCTCTCGCTCGATATCCCCGCCGCGGCCGCTATCTCGACCGCCGACGGGTCGGTCCAAGTCCCGCTCAAGCAATCGATCGAACCGCGCGAAGCGGGACAACCGAGTCTGAACGCGACCGCGAGTCCGTTGCCCGTCACGTCAGCCGGCGTCACGCCGCCGTTGACGACGAGCGGCGCCAGTCGCAACTCGTCCAACGCGAGTTCACCCGCGGCCACTTCGACCGGCAAGCCCGGCGCGTCGACCAAGCCTTCGAAGCAGGCCCGGAACGAGGCCAACGAAGACCGCGGCTATGAAGGCGAGATCGAGACGCGCGGCACTGGCGGTGACGCCGACGACTCGGACGACACGATGACGGGACGTCCGACCGGTAGGCGCCCGACCCTGAACAAGCGCGGCGACTCGGGCGTCGTGCACGGTGTCGACCACGCCGAGCAAGGCCGGAACGGTCTCGCGCAGCAGCAGCCGGGGCAAAGCCAAGGTCGCCAGCAGCAGCTCGACGAGCAGGAGCACCCGCTGTCGGAGCACTTGTCGCGCAAGAACCGGAACCCGTCGCAGGCGTCGCACGCCCACCCGACCCTGCCCGTCCGCCCGGGCAGGCACGCCCCTTCCGCCAAGGGCCGCTCGCCGAGCGTCTCGAGCGCTCGCTCGGTCGAGGCGACCAGTCACCCGTTCCCGACTCCCGGAATCAAGCAGAACAACGGCTTCCAGTTTGACAAGTGGAAGTCGGTCGAGGAGCAGCGCCTCGACGAAGACGAGCGCCGCGAGAAGCACTGGAAGCGCTGGGGACCGTACCTGTCTGAGCGTCAGTGGGTACGTGCGCGTGCGATGCGGGTGTCGAGCTTGCAGAGTGAATTGACGAGCTGATCTGTTGATCTGCACAGGCGACGGTTCGCGAGGACTACTCTGGCAACGGCGACGCCTGGACGCACTTCCCGCACGACCACGCGCGCTCGCGTGCGTACCGCTGGGGCGAGGACGGCATCGCCGGCATGTCGGACAACCACGCCCGCCTCTGCTTCTCGCTCGCCCTCTGGAACGGCGTTGACCCGATCCTCAAAGAGCGCCTGTTTGGCACGACCGGCCACCAGGGCAACCACGGCGAAGACGTCAAGGAGCTGTACTGGTACCTCGATTCGACGCCGACGCACTCGTACATGAAGATGTTGTACAAGTACCCGCAGCGGCCGTACCCGTACGAGCAACTCGTCCGCGAGTCGACGAACCGCAGTCGCGAGGTTCCCGAGTACGAAATCACCGACACGGACGCGTTCGACGACAACCGCTACTGGGACGTCTTTGTCGAGGTCAGTGCGCGTTCCCGAAATGGACGGGGCCTCCTTCTGCCTTCCCCGCTGACCGGCCCGCCAACAACCCGCAGTACGCCAAAGACGAGGACAACGCCGAGGGAGTCTCGATCCGCGTCACTGCCTACAACCGCGGTCCGGAGCCGGCGACGCTGCACATCGTTCCGCAGCTCTTCTTCCGTAACACGTGGGCGTGGGACAAGGAGCGCCCGAAGGGCAAGGACATGCCGTCGATGCAGCAGATCGGCGACGGCGTCGTCCAGACGGACCACCCGTCGCTCGGGCGGTACTACTTTTACGCAAACTCGTCGCCGGCGCCGGTCGGACCCCGCCGTCGCGATGACAAGCGCGAAACCGTCTTTGTCGAGGACACGGTTACGCCCGACCTCCTCTTCACGGACAACGACACCAACTTGTCGCGCCTGTACAACGTCGAGAACAAGGTGCCGTTCACCAAGGATGCGTTCCATGACCACATCATCCCGTCGCACCGTCCGCCGATGCCCAAGGAGAAGTCTTCCGCCGACGCGGAGGAAGACTCGGAGGAAGCTGGAGACGGCGCCGAGACTCCGCGCGCCGAGGACACTCGCCACTTCGTCAACCCGGAGAAGCGCGGTACCAAGATGGGAGCGCACTACGTCTTCAACGACGTCCCGGGCAACGGCGGTGTCGCCGTCGTCCGGCTCAAGCTGACGGACCGGACCGCCGAAGAGGACCAGTCGATTCTCGACGAAGAGTCGTTCGATATGGTCATGGAGGAGCGCCGCATGGACTCTGACGAGTTCTACTCGCGCTTCAACTCGGGCGCGCTCAGCGACGACCTCCGGAACGTCATGCGCCAGGCCTTGTCCGGCATGCTTTGGTAGGCTCTCGCGCTCTCTTCGCTGTGGCTTCGCTCATTAAGCGCCTGAGCTGACCCTGCTTCCGAGCGCACAGGACGAAGCAGTTCTACATGTTCATCCAAAAGGAGTGGATCGAGGGCGACCCTGGTCAGCCGCCTCCCCCGCCTGAGCGCAAGTTTATCCGTAACCGCGACTGGAAGCACATGCACGTCGAGGACATCTTGTCGATGCCGGACAAATGGGAGTACCCGTTCTTCGCTATCTGGGACTCGGTACGCCCGCTCGCCCTTTATCCGGATCTTGACCTCGGACGGACCATGTACTGATCGCAGATTGCTTCTTCAGGCCTTCCACTGCATTCCGCTCGCCATGATCGATCCGGCTTACGCCAAGAAGCAGCTGGACATCATGACCCGCGAGTGGTACATGAAGCCGGACGGCGCCCTCCCGGCTTACGAGTGGAACTTTGGCGACGTCAACCCGCCGGTGCACGCATGGTAAGTCCCTCGCCTTGTCGCCTCGTCGCCTCTTGCTGACGCTAGTGCCTGCTCGCTCGTAGGGCAACCTTCCGAGTCTTCAAGATTGAGCGCAAGATGCACGGCCGCGAAGACCTCGCGTTCCTCGAGCGTGTCTTCCAGAAGCTCATGCTCAACTTTACCTGGTGAGAGCTACTTCGCGCATGCTTCTGAAAACGCGCATGAGTCTCACATTGCTTCTCCTCTCTCGCAGGTGGGTCAACCGCAAGGACTCGGCGGGCGAGAACGTGTTCGAGGGTGGCTTCCTCGGCCTCGACAACATTTCGCCGTTCAATCGCTCGGAGCGTTTGCCTGCTGGCGGCACGATGCGCCAGGCTGACGGTACCGGCTGGATGGGCTTCTACTCGCTCACCATGCTCAACATCGCGCTCGAGCTCGCGAAGCACAATCCGGTCTACGAAGACATCGCGTCCAAGTTCTTCGAGCACGTGAGTCCTGCTGGAAAAGGTGCTTGCCTTTCGGCTGTGAACAGCAGCTGACACCGTCGCGTGCAGTTCTTGTACATCGCCGACGCCATGACGTTTCACAACGGCGAGGTCGGCGAGGTCTCGCTGTGGAATGACGAAGAGGGCTTCTACTTCGATGCCGTACGTTGACGCATCGTTCTTCCAGCGAGCCGTTCTCGAGGCTGACTCTCGCGTGATATCCTCATAGATCTCGTGGGGCCCCGAGACCCTCCAGCAGCTGCCGATCCGTAGCTTGGTCGGTCTCATTCCGCTCTACGCCACTCTTACGCTCGAACCGTCGACCTTCAAGAAGTTCCCGGGCTTCAAGAAGCGCATGGAGTGGTTCATCGAGAACCGTCCGAGCATCTGGAAGCGCAACATCGCCAACATGTCGGGTACGTAGACGCCGGCCGCTCTTATCGCGTCTCGCGCCTTGGTCGATAACTGACGCGTTGTCGTTCTTCGTCGCGCAGTTGGCGGAAAGGGAGACCGCCGTCTTCTCGCCCTCGCCAGCGAGGACCGCCTGCGTCGGATCCTGCAGCGCATGCTCGACGAGAACGAGTTCCTCAGCGACTACGGTATCCGGTCGTGCGTGACTGCCTTCTCACATTGCGGGAGGGCGCCTTTACTGAACCGCGTCCCAATTTGGCAGTCTCTCGCTCTGGCACAAGGAGAACCCGTGGTCGACGAACATCAACGGCGAAGAGTTCAGCGTCCATTACTGGCCGGGCGACTCTCTCAGTGGCATGTTCGGCGGCAACTCGAACTGGCGTGGCCCGATCTGGTTGGCGACCACCTTCCTCCTCATCGAGAGTCTGCAGCGCTTCTACCAGTACTACGGTAACAGCCTCAAGGTGTACGTCAGCACGACGAGCACGATCTTCTGGACGTGCCGAGTCTGACTTTGGCCTTCTCCCGCAGCGAATGCCCGACTGGCAGCGGCGACTACATGCACCTGGCGCAGGTCGCCGACGAGATTCAACACCGTGTCATCAATCTGTTCGCTCGCGACAACGAAGGCAACCGTGCCTGCAATGGCGGCAGTGAACTCCTGAACAAGGACCCGCACTTCCGCGACTACGTTCCCTTCCACGGTGAGCCATCACATGCCCCGTCATGCAGGCTCGTCGTGCGAGACTGACGCTTCTTCGACTGCGCCCCAGAATTCTTCCATGCCGACTCTGGCAAGGGTCTTGGAGCGTCGCACCAGACCGGTTGGACTGGGTAGGCGTCGGTGTTCTTCTGCGAGCGAGAAGAAGCGCAGTCCGAGCTGACCCCGAGACCGTCTCCGCAGTCTCGTCGCGTACTTCATCTGGAACGCCGGCTCGACGGCTCGTCTGCCGCGCACTCCTCGCACGCCTCGATCGGTTGCGGCGCACTACTTCGACGAGGTCGCGACGCCCGGAGCCTCGGAGGCCGAGATGTCGGCATGGGAAAGCCGCTCTGCGAGCGAATATGAGCAGGACGCCAGCGACAACGAGGTCGGTCCGGAAGACCTGTAAGTAGATCAATACCCCACCTCAAAAAAGAATGGTTCGGTTCCTCTTCTTCGCGGTGTGTATAGAAATCTGCTTTGTGCAACTGCATTCGTTTTCGGTTTGTACGGACGACCGCTTGTCAGGAATGACATCTAAAAAGGGAGGGGAAAGCTGTATGAAGAATGTACAACAAGGAAGGTCACGATGGGAATCACTCTACTGGCGCGCCGTTCGTCTGCGTCGCGGGTTCGCCATTCGTAGCAGACGCGTCAACTTCCATGGCGGAAGCCGTTAAACTCGGCTGCGCCGCCGTCTCCAGCACCTCTGACTCCGTCTTGACATGCTCGTCATCCGCCACTTTGGTGGTGGTCGGCTCATCGGTCGCCGCGGGGACCTCGACGCCCGCCGACAGCGGCGGCTGATCCGCTGAGAGCCCGCTTGGCGCCGGCACGGGAGCGGATGCGGGGCTCGCCGAAGCCTGATCGATCGCAAAGGCCGGAATCGACGCAAAGGCCGCTGACGTCGACGCGCCGGGTGTTGCCTTGAGAGACGGACTCGGCGGTCTCGAAGGGAACGGCGTGATGGAGAAGGGGTCGTTCGGGTTCCCCGAGAATACGCTGCGGATCAACAAGCAGATCAGTCTCCGGTCCGGGCGAGGGGAGCCCTTTGCCAATCGCTCACGTTCCGGATCCGCCACTGAGGCCGGCGAGAATACTGCCGTCGTACCCAGGCTGTATAGACGGCGCGTCAGTCGGCTGGTGACAAGATTGCTTCCCACCATGAACGTACCATGAGCATGCTGGACCAGAAGCCGTTGGCGCTCAGGACGTCGTCCACAACGAGCGAGTCGAATGCCGCAGCCCCGTCCCCGTTGGTACCGAACTCGTTCCCGCCAAAGTTGAAACCGAGGGAGCCCAGCTCGGCCGGCGGGAATCCAGCGTTCGCCACGCCGAAGTTGCCGAGCCCTTCAGGCCCGGCCGAAGCAGCGCGCGAACGAGCGAGCGAGTCGAGACCGGCCGCCAGGGTGGACGCGCCATCGACAGTGTCGGCGTGCGCGGTATACGGGTTCAGCACGCCGAAGGTTCCAGGCGCGGGCGAGCCAGGGCGAGTACCGGCGCGAGAGTTGGCGGCGGTGCGAGGACCGTTCAGCTTGTTGTCGATCAGGGTCCGGAGGAAGGATGCGTCTGTAGGCAAACATGCAGGTCAGAGTCGGTTGCTCGGGTCAGAGGCGTCAGCGAGAGCACCTACAGAGAGCTGGAGTCTGTTGCTCATCGACGGCTGCCTCTTCCAAAACGTCCGCGAGCTCGCGCACAAGCCGCATCGCGACTGCCTCGTCGATGAAGGAAGCGAAAGTGGGCGATACGAGCTTGAGCAGGAACACTGCAGCGTACGACGCGTAGACGAAAGTCGAGTCCTGCGATTCGAGCGAAGCGTCAGCAAGGAACGCCAGGAGGACGCTACGTGCCAGTGTGACTTACGATCGCGTAGCGGAGGATGCCTCGAGGCCCAAAATGATCGCGCAGCAGGACGATCATCCGCTCGGCCGACTCGAAGCAGAGGACGCAGTAGCCCGGCATGTCGACCACGGCAGCCGGATCGTCGAGGGCATGCTGGACCGCGAAAGAGAGCAAGAACAGCCTGTAAAAGGAGAGTCAGACCGAATGATGCGCACGGAGCCTCGCTCGGGCTTACCGGTAGTAGGACCAGTAAAAGTCGCGCATAATCGACCGGATGATGAGCTGATTGTGATCCGGTTCCAAGTCGACGATCTTCGGGTCGCTCCAATCCTGGCGCCACGAGTCGAGTTGTTGCAAGAAGGCGCGCATCAACATCGGGTAGTCGAGATTGGCGTTGAGGCCCGAGACGGAACGGGTATCAGAGTAAAGGACGTCGATCATCCGGCCCTGTAGTCGATCGGATCTCAGCCACAGCTTCCAAATCTCCTGGAGAGCGGCAGACGCACAACGATGCGCAAGAGTTCCACCATCGCGCTCAGTCCAGCATCCGACGAGATCGCACCGGGTCCGCGCCACCACGTCGGCGCGCTTCGGATGATAAAGTCTTCCTTCGCGATCGAGTACGGCTTGCCCATCTGCGTCGAGACCCTGTCGTGTACTCACACATCAGCGCGGACCCAGTGGGTACACCATCGAAGCGGCAACTTACGATCGGTCGATGATGTAGGCGTACATCCAAGTCCGCTCGCGGTTCGCCAGCTCGCGCTCATACAGGGCGCGCGTCTCGTCGCTGACATCGGGCGGCAGCTGCGCGATCGTCTTCCGGTGCAGGTTGAGGTCGGTCGCCATCCGGATCGCGATACCGCTGAACTGGTCTGCAGGCGGGCGGAGCAAATGTCGATCAGTCTAGGCTTGTGCGCGCGACGAGGCCGAGCGGGAGGACGTACATGTCCGCTCCTCCTCAAAACGCTCGGCCGGCTGGTTCCAGTTGCACAGCAGCAAGAAGCCCTGGCAAATCTCGGTACTCTTGTAGCCCTTTGTCATGACGTCGAACGCGATCCGCTTGGCGATCCTCAGACACTTCCTGTACAGGTCGTCGGTCCGCTTCTTGTAGTAACGAGCTGCCACCGTACAGACTGCACGCCAGAGTGTGATCAATTTGGGCACGCGCGAGATACTCCGGGGAGGAACGCAGCAGCGGAAGACGTACTGCAGGTGAACAAGAATGGACTCCGACTGCCCGTCGCTGCTGGCGTATGGATCTCCGGGTCGAGAACCGGTGCGTGCCGCGCGCAGTGCTCAAAGTACAACGCGAAGAGCTCGACGACCTCTTCGATCGAGACGATCTTCTCTTCGAGCAAGGCGGGCGGCATCCGCTGCTCGATGACGATGCGTCGGAGCGGCAAGACTGCGAAGCGGACCTGGACTCAGCCTGAGCTCGGTGTATGAGGGATGAGAAAGTCGGGCACGGCGTACTGTTCATTGGGCCGGGCGCGAAATAGTTCCGGTTCGCCATGCCGAGGTCCTTCTTCCGCTTTTTCCGTTCGGGCCCTTCCTCGTCCTCGTCGTCGCCTTGTCCCTCGTCCTCCTCCTGGATTGTCCCATTTTCCCCTTCTTTCGACACCTTCTTGCTCTTGCCTTTCCCTTTCCCCTTGCCTTTCCCCTTGCCCTTGCCCGAAGAGCGCGGTTCGTCGACGCCGTCGACATCGTCGGCCGTGACGTCGTACTCTTCGGTGAGGTCGACCGGTCGCTTGCGCGTATTGCGCAACGACGCTTCAGCCAACAGTCCGAGCCTGCGTGAGAATGAGGGAGCGTTGGAGTCAGCGCCGCACACCGCCCACAATAGGCCAGCGAACAGAAGAGGTCGACTCACGGGTTCAGCGTATTGTCCGGCAGCGAATGCAACCTCGGACTCCCATCGACAGCGTTCGGATCCTTGATCCCACTCCATTCGAGCGGACTGCTCTTGCCCGCACTGCTCGCCGGCGCGCTCGTGACCCTCGTCCCGCCCGGCAAACCGTGACTGCTCCCGGACCCAGACGACCCGCCGTTCCCGGCGAAATGGACGTGGGGGTGCATCGGGTGCGCAGGGTGCGCGAGGTGAGGGTGCTGTTGGTGCAACGTCGGAGGCTGGTGATGCGGCGGAGGGATCGGCAACTGCGTCGGCATCGACATCGAAGTCACGGGGCTCGACGAGATGCCTACAGACGTGTGCACCGGCGGCATGGTCGTGTGTACAGGGTGCCCTCCCGACCGACTCGGTCCGATCTCGGCGTGCGCACCGATCGTGCCGCCGCCTTCGAACCTTGCCGTGTCCGAGTGCGCCAGAGACGGCAGGACGATCGGCTCTCGGCGCGTGATGGCGCTCTCGGGGTTGCTGTCGCTCCGGTGCGAGTTCAGACTCGGGCGGGACGCGCCGTTCTGCGTCCCGGAAGGCCCGGCGAGCGCTCCGGGCGTGGCAGACGACCGACCGCTCCGGATCGACTCGAGGGCCGAAGCGACGATGCTCGGGTCGACCCCGACGTGGACGTCGCCGCGCCCTTCGGCACCGCCAGGACCCGAGTCGAGCGTAGAGTACGGCATCCGCGCATTCCCATCGGTGACGAGACCGCCTGAACCGGCGATCAGGCCCGGGTTCGAGATGGACGCGAGGACCGATTCGAGCTTGGCCTCCATAGACTTCAGGGACTTGGCCTGTTTGCGAGATAAGGGGAGGAACATTCAGCTGCAAAGCTCCTCCGAGCAGTCGGTACGATCGAAGCGGAACGCACCATCGCGTCGGTCTTGCGGTTGCTCCGCTTGCCGCGCTGACTTTCCTCAAAGATGCACTGTGAGGCAGGCAGTACCTAGGATCAGCACAATCCGCAGGCCTGCCGATTCTGCGCCGAAGAGAAGGCGCTCACCTCGTGTCCACCCTGTCGGCAACGCTTGCACGGCGGGCCGTTCTCGGCTTCGGTACAACGCATCTGCAATGTTAGAGACAGGTCAGCGCCATTCGCACAAGGTGGATCGAGTCGGAACGAGCGCCGGACTGACCTTGAGCCGTCGGCAGTGCAGACACGCCCTGGCGCCCCTGGTCGGTTTCTTCTTCTCGCCGTCCGGACCATCCGCGCCGTCATCTGCCCCACCTCCTCCTCCTCCGCGAGTGTTTGGACCGGGCGAGTCCGAGTAGGCGTCCTGGTCATCTCCTCCTCCTGCCGCGGCGCCGTTGTTGTTCCCGGTCAAGCCGTTGCTTCCGCCGATTCCACTGTCGACTGGTAGACCTGTCGAATAGTCTTGCTGTTGATCTTGACTCAAGCCATAGCCAGGCTGTTGCTGCTGTTGCTGCTGCTGTTGAGGTTGAGGTTGCGGGTGCGCGCCCCACGGCCCGGGCGAGACGGAATACGTCGGCGGGTAGAACGACTGTTGCGGCGGGAGTTGGTGCCGGTGCGACATGGCGTCCGAGTGCGCGTCCTGGTAGCTTCGCTATAGTCGCGCAGACGGTGGCCGGCTGCTGAGCGAGAGAAGTGGACGAAGTGGGCGGCTTGGCTCTTCCAGAGACGAAGCAGAGTCGAGCGAAGGGCAGACACGGACTGACTAGCGCTGTCGTTCAAGGCAGGCTGTGTGTCCTGCAGTCACTCCTTTGCGGATCCTGTGGTCGCAGTGGGCTTCCGCTCTCCTGGCCGTGTTGCTTTGCTCGCGCCGTCGGTCAGTCGGGCTCACTTGCGCCCGCCCGTCGACTTTGGGGTCTGGACCGCTCGCCGGCACGCGCGCGATCCCCCCTCCGGCCTCTTCGGGCTTCTAAACCCCGGCTGCCTCTCGCCTTTAGCGGTCTCTTCTTGCTAGTTCGCCCTCAATATACTCGAGCTGGCACCTGAGGTACCGCCGATGCTCGTCTCCAGCAATCGGCGGGCTCAGCGCTCACTTGCACGAGGTCCGCGCGAGGCCGCGAGAAACCCATGGCGCCGGTGCCGCTGCGCGCATGCTGCTCCGCGCTGCCTCGCTCGTGGAACTCTGGCTGATCACGGCGACGAACGGGCAGCCCGACAGCAGGCAGGACTGCGACCGCTGATATGATGCACGGGTGCCGACCGAGCGATCCGTTCGACAGACTCCCGACTGATCGCGACAGTTTGGGATTCAGACTCGCTTGGTGTAAGAGAGGCTCTCTGCTCGCTGCAGCTCGTCCAGCCCTTGACGCTTTGCTCCTTGGTACGCTGCGGGACCGCGCCGCGTTTTCGGATCCGCATCGTGTCGCAGGAAGTTGCTATCATCACCACACCTCCGACGGTCCGGCGACGACTTGAGCTCGTCCGCCTCGGCAGCCTTTCAGTCGCCTCTCAGGTGCTTGCAAGATGTCTCGGCATGAGATAACAAGTGGGATGAATCAGGGACTCTGCTTTGCGAGGCCTTCGCCAGTTTGCTCGCTCGCTCGCTCGCTCGAGGCGGTCTCTCGGAGTACTCGGAGCAGCCACAGCCGAGCAGGCTGACCTGTGCGCCCGGCCATTCCTGCTTCGCCTCAATGAACCGGATGCAGTCTCGCACCTGCGGACAAGGGCTCCGCGGCTTTGTCCTTGCATCTCGAGAGAGCTCACGGACTTGTCGGCCCTCGACCGCCGCAGTCGGCAGCGCTGCCGCCTTACTACTGGTACTGCGCCTCTTGTCACCGAGTCGAATCATGCGAAGGATACGTGCGCAAGCCTGCGTCATAGCGGAGCAGAGAGGCACTTCGACCTGCGCAGCGAGAATACGCCGTTCGCACCGTTGTCGCAGAGGCGACTTGGCAGGGTGAAGCGACCTCGGTGCACAGGTCACTTCCGCCCTTCACGTCTTACTGCACCGTGCTACTGACCAGGTCTCGCCTGCCAGTACAGAGTCCGGCCTAGCAGCGTCGCTGTGGCGGATCCCCTCCCGGAACGCCAGCGATCAGACCGCCGAAGTCGGCCAACTGCTTGCCCTTCTCCCCCCTTTATCGTCCACAAGATCAAGTACCTCGCTTCTGGGTCACGTCGTGCGCCAGATCCGAGTCTGGCGTGGCTGTCACCGCCGAGACGAGCAGTGATGCGAGCCGGCGCCGGAGACACTCAAGCGCCTCGATCTCGGACTTGCTGCTCCCGTGTGCTGATTGTAGCCCTTCTTTCCGTGCCGTATCGCATAGACTAGCATAGTAATTGAATCGCACTTTTGTGACGCGAGCAAGTCGAAGCCATTGTCGATCACGCGGTGTTCTCGGCCGAAGCAAAGGACTCTGGCGGTGCCCTTCGCTCCTCTTCCGCTTCCACTGCTCGAACGCGCTACAGCCCAGCGATGGCAGTCTCGGCAACAACCGAACGCGATCGAAACGAGGACGAGCGGTCTCCCCTGCTCGCCAGTTCGGCAGTCTCGGCAAAGTCGACAGGAGGAGCGGCGTCATCCCCGCCTCGACCGCCTCACGCTACGCTCTCACCGCCGACGAGACCTTCATACAGGCAGCGAGCCCTCTCGCGAGCTTCAGGGAACCCGCTGCCGACTGCTGCGGGCGGAACGAGCGACTATGGTACGACGAGTCTGACCGATTCCGATGCCGATTCGAACAATGACAATTCCAGCGGAGGAGGCGCGTCGCAGCCTCTGCTGTTGACGGGCGACGAACCGATCGGACCCGTCAGTGAACGGGATCAAGCCCAGGTCGAAGACCACGTGAAACGGATCCGGAGGCGGACTTGGGTTCGCAAGACTCTCGTGTGCTTGTTGCTCCTTCTCATCGTCGCCGGGATCGTTCTCGCGATCGTCCTACCTCTCACGATTGGACGCAAGGGTAAAGGGAACGGGGGCAAGGACAAGGACGGCGGCAGCGACGGGAAAAAGGGCAAGAAGGACACGCCCGACATGACGCACCTCCCGCCGCCGAAAGCAGGCGGTCGGAACCCTTCGTACCTCGTCACGGGGTGGAATGGCGCTGTCGCGAGTGAGGAGCAACGCTGCAGCGAGATCGGCATCGACATCCTCCGCGAGAACGGGACCGCCGTCGACGCCGCGATCGGAACGGCGCTCTGCGTCGGCGTCGTCAACTCGTTCAGTAGCGGCATCGGAGGCGGCGGCTTCATGGTGATTCGCCCGCCTTCTCATTCTCGACACCCGCACGCGGACGCTCCAGAAGTCTACGCAGCCGGAAACCCGCACTGCCGCGGGCCCATCTCGATTGATTTCCGCGAGACGGCCCCTTCGCTCGCCTACCCCGACATGTTCACCAAGGACGCACGTCCCGACGACTCGGACTGGGACCCGAACCGTGCATCGAAAGTCGGTGGGTTGTCGATCGGCGTACCGGGCGAGTTGCGTGGCTTCGAGGCGGCGTACCAGGCTTGCGGAGGCGGCGTCACCTGGGAACGGATCTTCCGTCCCGCCGCGGAGCTCGCGCGCGAATTCAAAGTCGGCAAGGAGCTGCATCGCCGCTTGAATGCGCGGTGGTCCGGCACGAGCGAAGGTCCGACCATCAGCGAGTGGATCAAGGACGACGACGCGTTCAGCGAGGTGTTTATGCGCGGCGGGAAGGGCGGATCGAGGAAGGAGTTTCTCCAAGAGGGCGACACGGTCCGCCGAGAGGCGTACGCTTGGACACTCGAGAAGCTCGGCAGGGAAGGCGCATCCGCCTTTTACGATGGCGAGATCGCGGATGCGATCGTTCGCGCCGCGCGCGCAACCGGCGGTATCTTGACGCACGACGATATGAAGGCGTACCGGGCTGTCGTGCGGCCGGCTGAAGTCGCGACCTACCGAGGTCGTCGGTACTACACCGGCAGCTACCCGTCCGGCGGTCCGATCTTGCAACACTTGCTCAACGTCCTCGACGGCTACAAGACGTACGCCGAAGACGGCAAGACCGGCCTCGGCGTGCATCGCTTCGTCGAGGCGCTCAAGTGTGAGCTGTGTCTCGGCCTGTCCTCCCCCGCCCTCCGGCCGCGAAGCTGACTGCGTTCCTCACTACCAGTCGCGTTCGCCGCTCGGACGAACGTCGGAGACCCGCCTTTCATTAAGAATGGCGCCAAGCTCGCCGAGATTCCGACTCGCAAGTATGCCGACGCTGTCCGCGCCAACATCACCGACGTGAGTCGGGTTCTCGGGCCTCCGGGGTAGCGACGCTGCCCTGCGGTTGCTTCCGCAAACCTCCGCACGTCCGCTTGTTCCAGGCTTAGAACTCGGGACTCACGGTTTCCACTCTGCAGGACCGCACGCACAAGCTCGCGTACTACAACCCGCAGTTCGACATTGACGAGGATCACGGCACGACCCACCTGTCTGTCATCGATCAATGGGGCGGCGCCGTCTCGCTCACGACGACCGTCAACCTCATCTTTGGCTCGCGTGTCATGGACACCAAGACGGGCATCATCCTGAACGACGAGATGGACGACTTTTCGACGCCTGGATTGCCCGATGCGTTCGGCCTACGGCGTGAGCACTCTCCTTTGCGGCGCTTTTCAGATCCTCTCCTGACGATTCCATGTATAGCCTCACCGTTCAACTACCCGGAAGGTGCGATCAGCCGCTCGGAGCACGAGTCACGCCGCAGACCTCGCCTGACGCTTTCGATCACACAGGTGGCAAGCGGCCACTCTCGTCGACGTCGCCTCTCATAATGGACCACGCCGACTCGCACGAGGTCTACCTCGCGCTCGGCGGTTCGGGCGGCAGCCGCATCTTTGGCGCCGTCGCTCAGACACTCCTCAACTTGGACTGGGGCTACGACCTCGCGAATGCGGTCGAACAACCCCGCGTGCATCATCAGCTGCTGCCGGCTTACGTGAGTCTGAAGTACCAGCTACTGAGAAGCTTGACGACCGGATGCGCTGACTGCTTGCTTTCGCGCCTGATAGGTCTCGATCGAATCGACCTTCCGGCCCGATCTCGTCGAGGCGCTCAAGTTGCGCGGGCACAACACGACGTGAGCCGGAAAGGGCACTCCCTGTTACGTCTTGCATCCTCGCGCTGATTGCCTTTCCACCGATGCAGGCTCTTTGACATCAACCTCGGCATCGCCGAAGTGCAGGCGTGTATGCGAGACACCGACGGGCGTTTCTTCGGTACGCTGCCGCGTCTGTCGAGATGGCGAGGGAAAGACGCAAAGCTGACGGTACTCGTGTCTGCGCAGCTACTTCTGACTCACGCAAGAACGGGTGCGTCTCTTTTATGCAGTCAGTGCAGAAAGGCTTTCACTGACTCCGAAACTCGTCGCAGTATCCCTGCCGCCTTCTAAGGGCTGCCGATATCATAGACGCTCATACAATATTCGCCTCTCGAAACCTGTAGATGCTGAAAGAGAGACAGGCAGTTCTCGCGACGACAGTGCCGCGGAGAGGAGAAACACATGGTATTGGCGAGTCATGCTAGTGGGATCGTGAAGGTATATAGACAATCTACTGAAACAACAGGGAACACTGCATGCGGTTGAGCCAAGGAAGAAGTGAAGACGGATCAGAGCATCGGGACCAGGGTCGGTTCGGCCTTGGAGAGGTTGATCGGCGAGGTCGCCGAGATGATCAGCTGCAGGACCGACTGGGTGACGGGGACGACAGCAGATGCGGGCTGTACGGAGCGTCGCGTCAGTTGATATACTCGTGGCAGAGCGAAGGAGATCGAGTGTCTCACGCGCTCGCGCTCGTATTTGCAGCTCATGACCTGAGCCTTGCGGACGACGGCGTCGACGGCATTCAGGACGTAGTCGCGCAAATTGGCGCGCGGCTCCGCCTTGCTCATCGTGAACCATGTGCTGATTTCTTCGCGCACGAAGATGGACAGTCGGTGCTCGAGGTCGAACTGCATGGACGCCAACCAGGGTTAGCGACTTCGTGTTGGTCCCCAGCGAAGATGCAGGCAACCTACCTCGGACTCTGTGAGGGCCCGAGCGATCGCGACGAGCGAGCTCGTCAAGAGACCTTCGACGCCGTGTGGACCGATAAAGCGCTGGAAATTGGGCGTGAACCGGAAAGGTACCGGCTCGCCGTGGACGAGTTCCGGCTTGCCCGGAACGATGGCTAAAGAGCTCACGCGTCAGTATGCGTGCCGGGCTGCGGTATGGGATCAACACGCGGAAGGACTCACAGGGCACCATGTCCGACGTGTGCATCTTGCCGGTCGCGCGCGAGATGTGGATCCGCTGCGGACGGCGGTCCGCCATCGACATGACGTAGGTCATGAAGATAAAGGCGGCCATCGACGTCGTCATGTGCTTGCGGAGGTGCCACAAGTCGTTCGGCGACCCCATCGACTTGGTCAGGTACTATCGAAGAGATCGGGCGTCAGTCGATACGCCTCCTTTTTCCTCGAACCTGTGAGCCTCTCACCTTCTTCAGTACATCGTCGGGCACCATCTTGGTGCTCAGCTCTTCGAACACTTCCTGGCGGGCAGTGAGGATCTCCGGGCGCTGCAGGTGGAGGCGTCAGCACCTTGGGGCGTGGGCGGGAAAAGCTTCGATCAGGCAGCCACTCACGGTGAGCGGCGGGTCTTGACGGTGCATCGTCCGGATCCGCTCGGTGTACGCCAGGATCGGATCCTCCTTGCTGAGACCGAGCGACTCGCAGTGGTCCTCAAGAACCTCTTGCAGCGTGGCGATGGAAGCGTCCGATTCGACGATACGCACGCTCGGCGAAAGCGGCACGACGACTGGTACCGCGAACTGGAGGTTGCGCTTACGCGACTCTTTCCGGTTCGAGAGCGTGCTGCGGGGGAACGTCTCGTCAGCTATCAGCGATGATGGCGGGGGAATAGCAGCGTGGAAGGCTGCTCACCAGTTGAGCATGCGGAAGAGCTGCATGATCCTTTCCTCGCGCCTCGATGTCCGGGCGGCCGGGATCTGGATCATGAATTGGTGGACGCTGCCGTCTTGGCCGAGAATCGTCAAGCGGCGGAAGAAGACGCCGTGGCCACGGTGCACGTGGTAGCGGTTCGAAAAGTGCGAGATGCGGACAAAGTTGTTGTTGTTGTCCTCGTGCTGGAGGTATTGACCCGGAACCTCGATCTCGTCGAACTTCTGGTACTGGAACTCGACGAGCCAGTGCGACGATGCTTCGAGGTTGACGCGCTTGCCCTTGTTATTGAGCGTCTTCTCGTAACGGTCGCGCCAGTCTTGCAGACGCTGGACGTATTCGCGAAGGTTCGGCTTCGATGTGAGGAAGTCCTTCTCGAAGTTGGCCTGAAAGAAAAGAAGAACGTTAGCACTGCCAACCTGCGACCTGCAAGCTTCGACGCACCTTTGTCTGCGGCGGCTGCAAGCTCTCCGCGAAGCGAGCGATGTTGCCCATGGTGGCGGGAGCCAAAAGGCCGTCGTCATTCGGCTGTGCGGCCCGCCCGACATATTGCTGCGGTGCGAAGAGCGAGTGAGCCGTTGAACGTCGCGCTAGAACCGGTCCCCCAGCCTCATAACTCACCTGAAGGGCGTCAGACAGAAGCGCGCTGATCAGTCGGTAGATGTCCTCGTCGGGCTGCGGCTTGAAGCGGCTCGACATCTGGTCGACGATCATTTCCATCGACAAGGCGAGGAGCGGGAACGCCGTCTTGAGGATCGACATGATGTCGTCCATCCAATCCCACGGCTGTCGCTGACCTTGGATCGGCGCCGGAATTTGCGTCCCGCCCGGAGTGACGAGCGGCTGGTTCGACGATTCGGGCTCGGGTGGCGGCGCCTCTCCCTTTGCGGCCGCTGCCTCTGCAGCACGCATGATGACCTGTTGACGCATCTTCTCCTGCGCGATCCAGCGCTGCTTGGCCTGCTGAAGATCGTCGCGCGTCGTTCGAAGCTGGAAGAAGAGCGCTTGCGGGTACGTCTTGGCGATCTTGACGAGGATGCTCCGGACGTAGCGCGCGTCGGTCTTGGTGAAGGTGAGGAGCAGTTGCGGTACGAACGTGATCCAGTACCACGTCGGGATCTCGCCCTTGTAGTTGTCGAACGCCTTGGCGATCGTGCCGGCGGCGTCGTCGAGGCTGAGCAGCCAGAGAATCCGGATGAGGAGCTTCCGAACCTTGGCGCTCTTGTACAGGCCGGCCGCTTGAAGGTAGCAGCTGACGGCGTTCGCGGCGATGTTGAGGTCGGACGGGTTCTCCTTGAACATCCGGTCGTGGTACTCGCCCCATTCGGCCCACGCCTTCGGGAAGCTCATGTCCATCGAGACGGCGAGGTTGAACGTCTGGTTCGCCTCGTCGTGAAGGTGGAGTTTCGCGAGGAACATGCCCTTGAGCGTGAAGAACTCGGCCTTCTGCGGGCCGTTGAAATACATCAAGTTGGTGTTGTTGATGACTTCGAGGCCCGACGCGAGCTCCGAGGCGTTCTGGTAGTGCGCCTTGGCCTGCTCGCGCAGCTTGAGGAACGCCTCTTGGATCTCGATGTTCGGGAGCGTGTAGATCTTGGTGAGCGACGTGATGCAGACCTCATTCAAGTTGTGCTTGCGCGCGACGTGGGCGAAGCGGTTGATGATCCACGCCGTCTCGTGGAAGCCGCGGTACGCGAACGAGCTCGCGTTCTGCTGGCCGCCCGGAGCGTTCGGCGGCGGCACGAGGGGAAGGTACGCCTTGTTGATGGCCGCGAAGACGTGCTGGCGCCACGCGACAAGGTCAGACCACACGTTGATGTCGTCCCACAAGTTCGGGAGGCGATCGCGCCAGGTGCCGACGATGCTCTTCAGCTCTGCCGAGCGCGTGTCGAGATTCGCGGCGTTGGTGCCGGCGAGACTCGAGAAGATCTGCTGCGTTTCCTGAAGCTCGACGAACTGCTGGAACGTCTGCAGGAGCGGGTAGTGCGCCTGCGTGACGGTTTCGGGCAGGTAGTACCACTTGCGAAGCGAGAGCTGGACGCCTTCGTCGCAAAGTTTCGCAAAGGTCTTCTTGGCGGCTGTCGCTTCCTCGGGCGTCTTGGCAGAGTACGCGGCGAGGAGCGCGAGGTACGTCTCGAAGACGCGGCGGCGAGGCGTGGCGACCGGGTTCATCGATTCGAGAGCGTTCTCGATCATCGGTCGCTCCTGGTTCCAGTCGGCGAGCCGCCATGCGCACTCGAGAAGAAGCTCCTTGTTGCCCTCGTTCTTGGCCATGCTGCACGAAAGAAGAAGCGAGTCAGCGATCGGAACGCCGCAAACCTGAAAGGAAACTAGCGCACTCAGAGAGCACGTCCCACTGTCGAAAGGGAAGGGAGTCAGCGCGGGGCCGCGTGGCGAGAGGCTATCGATACGGCTCACCTGCTGCAGCTTCTGCGCCGTGATGATCCAGTGATCCTCCCACAGCGCGAGCTCGCTCTCGCTGTACGGCATAATGCCGCTGCGCGCCGTGATCTGCGCCGACTCATGTAGGACTTGCGCTTGGCCCCATTGACCGATCTGTTCCCAGCTGCGAGAGAGTGAAAAGGACGTCAGTTTCCCGCCCCGCTCGTCGAGCATGACGAGGAGCGCACCTCAACGCGGCGTTCGTTTCGTTGTAGGCAGCACGGCGCCGCCAGAGACCGTAGAGAAGGTCGTCCTCGCTGAGCTCGGCGTAAAGCTCCGACAAAGCGTCCATCGCGGTTTCGCGGATAGAGTCCGACTCGCGCGCATCCGTGAGCGTTTCCTGAAGGAGCTCGATACCGGTGTACCACGAGTTGAACGTCCGCGCGTGGTACCGGATGACGTGCGGCGGAAGGACGAGTGTCGGCGTGCACGCCGCGGCAGACTGCAGAAGCGTCTGAATGACGTTCGGCCTCCGGTCGACGCTTCTCAGGTGGTAGTCTTTGATGAGCAGGCTGACCATGAACTCGGTCAGGTGGCGCTGCTCGATGCGCGTCAAGCACGTCCAGGCGGTCTTGAACGTCGAGACCCAGACGGTGTGCGTCGCCGCCGGGTCGGCGTACAGCAGCTTCCGCGCAGCGCCGAGGAGCTCGCCCATGTTGTAAGCCTCGAGCTGCGTCACGAGCGCAGCGGGCGGGTTCTTGGCGACGGTGAGTGAAGCGCCGGGCGTGAAGAGCGGGTCCTTGGTGTCGACGGCGCCGAGGAGCAAGTCGAGCGCTTGGTGGATCCAATACGTCTCGCTGAGCGTCTCCCAGCTCTGGACGCCGAGGAGGTAGTGTAGCCGCGAGAACAGCCCCGTCGCCAGGCTCTTGTCGAACGTGGCGAGGAATTTGGACCGGATGACCGGGTCGCGGACCTTGCAGCCCATCAGGAAGGCCGGCTCGAGACGGAAGGTGAGCTCGCTCCGGGCAAGCGACGCGTCCGTGTAGATGTCGAGGATCAGGTTCAGGAAGTCCTTCTGGAGAGCTTCGCTGTTCCGCGACTCGAACGAGATCATTTTGGACAGGATGCCGGCCTTCTCCTTGAGCGTCGGGAACTGCTCGTCCTTGTCGAAGACCCACTTGCGGACCATCTGGAGGATGAAGCGGCAGACGTCGATGTTGGACGACTTCTCGACGAGTTGGACGATGCCACTCAGGAGCCAACGCCTCTGCTCGCCGAGCTGCGAGACGCGCTGCCGGAGCACGTCGAGCGTCGAGACGAGGAGGCGCAGGTTTGGGTCGACCGACGAGACGACAGTCGCCGAAGCGACGTGTTCCTTGATGTACCGCGTGAATACGCGAATGAGGGCCGGCACGAACATGTCGACGCGCTCCGGTTCGACCTTGGCCCACGCCTGCAGCAACAGGATGATCGCCGGCAGGTTCGTCATCTGCCTGAGCCCTTCGTCGATCGTGGCTCTCGCCCACTCGATGTAGGCCTTGACGGGAGCCGGCACGTCCGCCGAGTCGGCGTTGACGTTGCGCGGCAGGTGATCGAAGAGGCGCTCGATGACCGGTCGCAGGCTCGACGTCAGCCGCATCTCGCCGCTCGAGAAACCCTTCTCGACGATGCCGTGGAGAACACCGATGTTCTGCACGTGCCACTCGGCCGGCTTGTACGAGCTGACGACGTTGAGGACCTCGGCCGAGTTGCAGAGCTGGCTCAGCGTCTCGTCGGTGACGTCGCTGGCAAAGCTTCGCTGGAAGAACGAGAGCTTGACATTGCTCTCGTCCCACACACTCGGGCCGATGAGCTCGCGCAAGAGGGCGAGCGCGCGGTGGACGAGGTTGTTGCGCTGCACCGGTTCGGGCGAGTTTGAGATGAAGCGCAGGAGGTTGTTGACGACCTGGTCCCGCAGCGACGGCGGCGGGACGTAGGTCATGCCTGCACCACTGCTCGCGACGGACGGCGCTGTCGACGCGCCGCGCTCCGTCTTGAGCCGCTTCGGTGAACGCTCGGCTGAGTCTCCATCGACGTCCATCTTGCCCTCATCCTGCTTCGCGAGCTCGATGCGCTTCTTCTCCCACTTCAGCACGACCTCGATCACGTCGAGGGTCAAGACCCGCGTGTCGGACGCGATGCTCGCGTTCAGCGTGAGCTTGGCGAGCGAGGCGACCATGTGAGGGAAGAACTGGTCGCGCGCGGCGAAGAACAGGTCGGGGTGTCGCACGATAAGTTGGTAGATGTTGACGAGGAGCGGTATCGTCGACCCTTCTTCGATGAGGGTACGTCGCGTTAGGATCGCCCACGAAGGGCCCTGAGCCGCGCCTCCGCCGCTGCCCGGCATCCGCTTCGGGAGGGCCGGCGCCAAGATGTCGAGCGCTTCGCGCACGAGGTTGCGCGCCTCCGGCTGGTGCGCTCGGAGGAGCGCGACGTAGATCTGCGCAACGATCTTGGCCGGAGACTCGTACTCCGCCAAGAAGCTCGCGATGAGGATGTAGGCGGTCTGGGTAACGTCGATGTCGTCGAACCGGATGCTGATCCACCCGAATTTGATGACCTCCTTCTTGACCGACTCGATCAAGGACGGCGCTTGTCGGATGAGAAGCGTGGTCATGTGGCAGAGCTCGACGCGGAGCTCCTCCTCGTCGAGCGCGCCGAGCTCGAGCGGGTGGTTGTGCGGCAGCTGCCACACCTTTGTGTGGACCTTTGCGATCCACTCGGCGTCGACGAGACCGGTCTCGCGCTCGGCGCGCGAGTAGACAATGAGCAAGATCGGGTTCACGAGGAGGCGGAGCGCCGCGCTCTTGTGCGCTTGCGTGACCGCCGGGTTCTCGTAGATGTCCAGGAACCGATCAAGCACTCGTCGGCGGAGCTCGACGTCCTCCGACAGGGCGACGTGCAAGTTCAAGAACCGGGACAATGCCGTGAGATCCGCCGAGGTCGAGTAGCTGTAGAGCGGACTAGTCAGTACCGTCACCTTGCCACCAAGCGCGAAGCGCGACTCACGTGTACGCTTCGACCAGGTGGAAGAGCAGGTCGATGTGCTCCTCCTGCTGGAGGTAGGCGATGAAGATTTCGACGATCACGCTGTCCTCCTTGAGCTGCTGGACGTGCGGCACGCCCTGCATCTTCAAGCGCGTCCTCCGAACGTCCGACACCCAGCGCGTGATGAGAAGCGGCAAGACCGAGTCGCAATCGACAATCCAGCGCTTCTCGACGCCGATCAACTCGCGGATGATGAGGGTGGCGTGGTACCCGAGGTCGCCGTCCTTGTCGAAGCACGGCGCAAACAGGTCGTGAGAGTGTTGCGCGATGTATTCGCGGATCGGCTTGCCGTGCTCCGAGGACAACACAGCGCGGAAGGTCGGAACGAAGCGTTCCTCTCCGAGGCGGCTGAAGAAGAACGCCGTCGTCTTCTCCGGGTGTAGCGCGAGGAACCCGGTCAAGGGCTTGGTAAAGATGCTCGTCTTGAGCTTCTTCAAGAGCCGCTCGACCGAGACGACCATTTCGATGACGTCTTCAAGGTACTGGCCGGCGGCGGGGTGCGGCAACAGGCGGAAGATGTTGACGATCGCCGCCATGACCTCGAGCTCGCCGTCCTCGGACGTCTGCTTGGCGGACGCGCGGAGGATGTCGGCGGGGACCGCGAGACTCCGGAAGTGGTCGACGAGCTTCTGGCCGATCTCGACCTTGAAGTAGTTCGTCAAGAGTTCGAGCAGACGAGCAAGTCCCTGCAAGAAGAAGGAGAGTCAGCAACAATCAATCTGAAGGTACGGTAGAGAGTAAGACCCACGTGCAGGCTCGCGACGGAGAGCTTCTTGTGGTCCGCGAGGTTCATCAGGACAGGCTTCAGGCCGGTCTGCAGCAGGTCCTTCGGGAGCTTGCCCTGAGCAAGCATGACCTGCTTGAGACTCTGGTAGGCCGCGTCGACCACTTCCGGCGCCTTCGAGTACAGGAGCTTGAAATAGACCGAGAGCGCGCGAATGCGAGTCTGGTTGTACGTTGGCGTGTTGAGCTGCGAGTTGGCGAGAGCCGCCGACAAGAGCTGGACGCAGACAACGCGGAGCTGCGTAAGGGGCGCCATCGTCTTGTACGTGACCTTGCCGCCGAGAAGAGCCGAGTCCTCGGCGTCGGCGATTCCGAGCGCCTCGTGCAGCAGGCGAACGAGCTGCTCGTCAACCTCGATGAGAGGCGGGTCGAGGGTGATGCAGTACGTGACGGCATCGATGTGACCGATCTGCATCGTGAAGCCGAGGGCGCGAAGGGGCTTGGTGAAGATCGGGCCGAGCAGCCGCTCCTTGACCGGGCGAAGGAGCTCGGTGATCGGTGTGCCTTCGCCTTCCGACACCGTCTGGAGCGCGCGCTTGACTGCTTCGCGCACCGACGCGACCTGGCAGCTGACTTCAACGAGGAGGAGGCCGACGAGGTAGTTGAGGGTGATGCGACGGGCCTTCTTGTCGATGTCCGAAGTGTCGGAACTGCACAGCCGGACGAGGGTCAAGAGGGTGTCAGTCACCATGTCGGCGTTTGACGGTGCCTCGCCCGGCATGTCCTTGAGCGCGAAGAGAAGCGCGCGGGTAAACTCGATCTCGTGGTCGATGCAGAACCGAGTCTCGAGCCCGACCTCCGAGATGAGGATGAGCATGCCGCGTGCGGCGCCGCACTTGCGCTGCCACGATTGGTCGTAGCACTGCGTCGCCATGCGAGTCGCGAGCTGATGGAGCACGGCGGTCGCGGCGTCGGCGACGGGTCGACCGGACGGCGTCGGACTCGAGGTCTTTGGCGGGGTGCGGAATTCGAGGAGAGCTTCGACGATCTTCTTCGTCTGAGCGGCTGCCGCCGAGAGGTCAGGCGACTCGACGGTGCACATGTTCTCGATCAAGCCGTCGATGAAGGCGGCGGACAGCGGGAGGAGCTGCTTCGCCTGCATCGGGTTCTCTGGCATGGGCTTGCCGAGCTCGAGGGCGAAGATGAGGCGAGCAAGGTCGAGAAGGTACTTGTTCGCCTCCTCTTGGAAGTCGTCGACCCGTGTCGCGTCGAAGAGACCCTTGAGGATCTGGAGGAAAGTGTCCTCCGGCTCGCCGACTTGCAGACCCTGTCGAGCGAGAAAAGGATCAGCAACGCCCAAAGCCAGCGACACAGGAAAGAGCAACTCACATCGCGCAGGAAGACCGCGACGGAATACTTGAGGAACTGGTACGCGACTCGCCGGTAATGGACGTCGCCGCGACGGATGATCTTGAGGGCGACTTCGACGATCGGAGCAATCCGGATCGTCGCGTCCTTGCCCTCGAAGTTGATGTTGAGCAGCGCCTCGGGACCAACCGGCTTCCACTCGAGCTTCGGCGGGCTGAAGCCCTTGCGGTTCCGACCACCGATCTTGCCGAGGATCCGCATCGTCGTGTGGGCGTGCTGGTGGTTGAACGGGAGCGGGCGGAGGAGTTTCCACAGACCGACCATGACCTCGTCGATGACCGGCGCGAAGAGCGGGTTGAGGAACTCCTGCGTGAGGTTGTCGACGCAGAGCTCGAGAGTCCGTAGACCCTGGCTGACGAGTTCGGACCCGGCCTGCAGCGCGTGGACAAGAGGGCGCATAAGGTAGCTCAGATATGGGAGGAGTACCGAGAGGCGGACCGGGACCGTGAGGATAAGCTCGGCGAAGAGGTCCTTGCGCGACTTATCGGCCGACTTCAAGAGCGCGTTCAGCTGCTCGAGCAGCGTCTGGAGGAGCGGCAGCACCTCGTTGTAGAGGATCTCGAAGCGACCGCCGCCGATCGACCGGAAGAGCGCGCGGAGGAGGAGATAGTACGAATTCGGCTCGGCGGCCTGGCTGGCGAGCTTGAGCGAGTTCATGATAAGGTTCGACAAGTGCGGCAGGAGAACCGGCTCGTTCTTCTCGGGGAAAATCGTGACGGCCATGAACGACATCTTGTATAGTCGGAGCATGACCGACGTATTCTCCTTGTTGCTGTTGCCGAGGTCGGGTAGGCGTGCCGAGAGGAACCGGAAGAGGATCGCGACAAAGTGCTGCGAGACGCTCTCGTTCGAGAGGAGGGATTGTGGGATGACGAGAAGCTCGTGGTTCTGTTGCGTAACGCGGAACGGGTCAGCCACGCTGTCGCAACCCTTCGCAAGAGAGAAAGCGGACGCACCCGGATCAGCTCGTCGAAGAAGAAACCCATGCGATTCTCGATGACCTCCTGGAAGATCACGAGCTCCGTGTGGACGAGCGTCGACGTGAGGACCTCCATGACCTCCTTCTGTTCGCGACCCTGGTCGCGCGCCGGGTCAAAGAGGATCATGCTCTTGACGGCCGCATCGAAAAACCGGCACATCAACTCGGTGTCGGGACCTTGCCCGCCCATCCGCTTCAACGCCAGGCTGAGCGTCTTGAAGCCAAAGAGGAGGTTGCGGAACAGGAACCGGGCGTCCTTGATCGGATCAGGGCCGGGGTCGACCATGACGACGGCCTTCTTGATCGGCTTGGCTCGCTCGACATCGACATCGTCGAGCGAGAGGGCGGCCGGCTCCTTGTTCTCGTCCTTCTTGGCGACGGTCTTGTCGTCGCCTTCCCCTGCTGTCGAGATCTCCTTTACGGTCCCGCTCGTCGACGCTTCGGCGCTACCGTCGACCTGCATCGCATCGGACGTAGTCGCCTCGTCGGCCTTGACGACCTCCTTGCCTTCGGTCGCAGCGGAGTTGTCGACGTCCATTGCCGCGTCACCCTCGGCAGGCTCGATCGCCTTGCCCTTGCCCTTCTCCTGCTGCCTCTTCGTCCACTCGATCCGCTCCTTCTCGCGCGTCCGGACCTTCCCGACAAGGGCAGGCAAAGGCTCGCGCGCCTTGCTCCATTTGCTCCACTCGTCGCGCACCTCGGCCATCGCCTCCATCCGGCTAACGAACGCGAGGAGGATCCGCTGGAGGATCTTGACCGCCTCGCTCGGCTCCTTACTCGCAATCGGGTCGATCAGGTTCAGGAGCAGTTTCGAGCACATCGTCTGGATCGCGGAAGCGAGCGTCGGGTCGTGCACGTTGGCGCAGTACGTGTGGACAACGCGCGACAATTGCGGAAGGGTGAGGTCCGCGCGGCAGTGGTGGATCAAGTCGGCGAGCATCGAGAACGCGAGTGGGCGCAAGTTCTCGTGGCCGGTGATCGAGTTGCCGGTCAGGACGTGTTCGTCGAGGAGAGTATCGATCTGCGAAAGGAAGGCGGTGCGCAAGTCGGACTGGAGGATGTGACGAGTCGCGATGATCAAGTCGCGCTTCATCGCGACCGCCTCGGACGGGCAGTCCTTCATCAGTCGGACGGCGATTTGCGGGAGGACGTTGAGGTACGACGACAAGGCCGTGTTCGAGACCCGGTGGATGTAGGCGAGGAACGACATGGTCTACGGAGAGGGAAGGGAGTCAGTTGGAGCACCCCGGGCCGTGCGTGAGCGCTGCTCACCTTGGTCTGCGCCATGACCATATCCTGAAACGCTCCTCGCTTCTCTTTCGGGATCTCGGGACAGATGCCGACCCACGACGTGCCCGGGTCCTGCATCGCATGCTTCGCCCGCTGCGGTTCTGCCTGCATCTGGATAAAGTCGAATACGAGCGGGACGAAGATCGTGATCGCCTTGTTGACAAGCGGGCGGTACGTCTGGAAGATGAAGACGATCGAGGCCGGGCAGTCTTGCAGGAGCTTGAACGAGCGCATAGCCGGAGCGTGAATGACCGGCTGCGCCGATCCGCTGCCGGCCTCGCTGTCACCGCCGATCGAGCCCGGCCCGCCGGTCGAGCTCGGGCTCTGGGCATTGGCCTCCGCTGCATTCCCCTGCGAGCGCGTATGCCGGGAACTCGAGTCCGCGAAGGTCTCGGAAACGACGGGACCCATGTTCTTGAACAGCTCGGCGACGATCTCGAGAAACTCGTCGACGCTGGCCTCGATCTGAGCTACGGTCGGGTCGACGACAGGTGCGGCGGCTGCCGAGGCGGCGGACGGGTCGGCTCCGGGTGCGGACTGGGCGGTCGACGCCGATGGAGGGGGCGGTCGAGAGTAGGTCCGGTGCAGGTCGATTATGACCTTCATGCACAGCGCGGCGTTATCCTCGGCTTCGATGCGAAGGAGATGGAGGAGGAGCGACATGAGGTCGGGGGCATGCTGGCGAAGCGGCTCGACGTGAGGAAGTCGGTGGAGGATTTGGATCAAGAGGTTGCGGAGTTTCTGCGTCGCGAGGATGAAGGGTTTCAAGTCAGCTCGCACGAGCTTTCGCACCGCCGCGAAGATACTTCGGTACTCACGTGCTCGCCCGAGTTGGACCGGAATGCGGGCTCGCCGTTCCTCAAGATCTCGGTGAAGCAAGGCAGCAAGACCTCGAACAGCTTGCCGAGGTCGAGGTCCTTCTGGTACATGTCGATCGCATCGCGCAGTTCGGTCGCAAGGTTCGTCTTGACCTTGTAGTCTGATTCTCGGGCGCGCAGGATTCGCGAGGGAAGGACAAAGTCGAGTCGACGAGTAAGGATGTGGTGCAGCGGGGTCAGTGTTCGGTCGCTTGACTGCAGGTCCCTTTGTGCGCTGCTCACCGATGGTCGTATCCCTGAGTTTGTCAGCGATCGTCTCGAAGCTCTGTCCTTCGAGCGGCGTCCCTTGGCCAAACGTGCCCGGCTGGACTTTGGGACCTTGAGACGGTCTCCTGCCGGCCGAACTCGTCGACGGTGGGCCGGCCATGGCTGGTTCAATGCAGCCGGAGAGTGCTCAATATGAACACTGCGCCCGTACTGAGCCACTAGCGAGCCGAGATGAGGGAGAACGAGGCGCTGTTCAGCCAAACGGCCTTCGCCTGTAAAGTGGGCGCGAGATGGCACGCCCTCGGGGTCCTCGTTTACGAGGGCTTTTGCTCTCACTCACTCACCCCGTCTCGCCACTCGGATGGCTATCGCACGGCTTGTGCTCTCGAGTACCATCTTCAGCAGCAGGTGCGAATTCGTCGGTTGTCTCTCGGGGACTTGCATTGCTGCGACGAGACCGAATCGAACCTCGCCTCCGGCACCGCCTCCGGACAAGGTTCACCCTCACGGCAGCCTTGCCTAGCCGTGCTGCTGCCAGCGGGTCATCGTCACTTGTGCAGGTTGCTTCTTTTGCGACCGAGCACGCTTGCGCGGCCACCCTTCGCCCTCCTTGACTGCGGCTCGCTCCACTTCGACTGCGCCTCGCTCCACTTCCGGCGGCAATTCGTCGGGCTAGCCGTCGCAACGAGTTCCTCTCAAGGGCTGTAGACACGTGTGCAATCAAGAGGCATCTGAACTGCTACCGTGCGCGTAAGAGGCGCCTGACTACCCAGGATCTGCCGAATCTCTTGCGAGGTGTTCGGAATGTCACTTCGCTAGACACCGACAGCTCTTCACGGGTAACGCGCGCGACTACTCTGCAAGAGACTCGCATCCGTACATCAGGACGGTGCGAGCCTTATCGCGTGCATACTTCTCCAGGTGAGATCAGCTCTTGCGACATCGTATCGGACTCTACCTTTTACCGCTTGCATGGTCTTCCAAACAACTTGCAGTTCTTCCATCTTCCCATGGTTGCTCAAACGTAATGGCAGACGAATAGATCCCCCTCTTGAACTTCGGGTCAAGCGCAAGCGAGAGCGAGGGACGTAGAGGACATGGCGCTTATCTTGCAAGCCACTTCAAAGTCGTACCCAGCCACCTGTCCCGCCGCCGCCTTCCTGCCAATTCCGCCGTACTCTACTTCCGCTTCCGCTTGCTCGACCTCGCGGCCGTGTCCGTGTTGAACGCGTTGTCGAGCTCCTCGGTAAACGCGGCGTGATCGGCATCCGAGAGCAAGGTGAGCTGCGCGAGGGTCGACGAGAGATCGGAAGTCGGGATAGCGACCGTCGCCGAGGATCCAGCCTGACCGGCATCACCGGACTCTGGGATTATACGTCCGAGAGGCCCGGGGCCGGACGACGGGGAAGTCGAGCTGGTCTTTGGAAGTCGAGCCTTGTAGCTGCAACAGGAATGAGGGTTTCATCAGCATGTGGGCTAAGTAAGAATAACGAAGGAAGGGCAAGCTGACTGGTATCGACCTGCGCCGATCCCTGGAGCCTTTGCCGCCGCCGCTTCCAGATCGAATGCCCGCTGCCGCTGAAAGTTGAACGTCCGTTCCTTTGGGAAAAAGCAGAACCCGTAACCCGGCGCAACTTGTTCGCGGTTCAGGCTCGACGACGGCGGCAGAGCAGGCGGAGTGCCGGAGAGGGTGGGGATGTTTGCGAGGGCCTGCGAAACAAGATCCGTCAGTCTCGAGTTTAGGCACCGAGAAAGAGCAATGCGCGACAGGAAGAGTGTCTACCTTGAGTCGCGCGGGACTCATCTCAGGCGTCTGCGACTCCATGGAGACTGTAACCCTCTGACACTCCGGAGCTTGTTCCTCCGGTTCGATCGCCAGAATTCCGCTCGCGATCAAATCGGTCACGTCAGACGACACTGTCTGCAAAGCAAGAGGCGGCGAGGCCGGCTCGTCGAGCAAGGCGAGGTGCGAGGTGCCATGGAGATAGAGACGCGCGGAGAAGAAGAAGAAGGTCGAGTAGCCGGATTGGAGTACGAGGCCTTTGTCGCCGTTGACGGCGGGAAATGCGAAATCGGCCTCTCGGCGTTTGTCGCCGATTTCGGACCCGAAAGAGACGGCGCCGGTCAAAGTCGGGTCGGACGCCGGCTCGACGTGCGTATTGGCGTCCCAGTTCAGCATGCTCAAAGCCTGGGCAGCTATGCCAGAGCGCGACGTCGGTGGCATCCCGGTCTCCGCGGTGTCCCACCTCAACTCGGCCGTGAAGCCTGGCACGACGATGTCGGCGACACCGACGACGAGGTCCGTACTCCGTCTCTCGCTTGAGACGAGGCTTAGGGTCGCTTTGAAGGCGTTCCGCTTCGAGCGAAAGTTGGCATACGGCCTGCATAGGCACTCGGCGTCCTCGTCAGATTGAAACGTTCGAGACCTCTCAGCGCGAGTAAAGCTTGGCGCACCCGATCTTGCCTTGCAGATCCGGCCGCCATCCGACTCCGACAGCGGTGCCGCTCGCGGACCTCTCTGCTCCTCGTGTCATACCTCGACGCGCCGCCAGACTCCGCTTCACATTTTCTCGACCGCGAGCCATAATGCCCGCACTCCCAACAACCCGCTCAGCATCGACACGAACCGCGACAATGGCGGACGACTCTTGCTTGGACGAGAGCTGCTCGACGTCGAGCAACGTCAGCTCGGTGGTCGACAGAGGCGCAGCAGGGTCGATCCGGTCGAGGAGGAAGCGGAGGCGGGGTATGGTCTGGATCACGTTGAGCGAGAGGATGTAGTGAACGGCAGGATGATCGCTGACTGGGAGGTAGGGCGCGATGAATAAGTCGGAGCCTGCGAGAAAGTCGTGAGAGGTCAGCTACGAATAACCTTTAAGGAACGCACAAGTCGTCCGGAAGAGGCGCACCTCGGACCCGACGTGCTGCATCGTATGACCGTCCTGCGCGAGGCGGCAAGAGTAAGGTCAGTCATGTCCTTATGGCGATACAAAAGTGAAACGAAGCCTACCGTCGATGGACCACATGCGTTTCCGAGCGAGATCCTTCACCGGTCCCTCCGTGACGAGGTGAATGTAGGTCGTCTTTTGACACGTTTTGCCAATCGTCCGCCCATCCTTCATCGACGCTCGTTCGGCTCGATTCGCCTCCTGAACCAGCTTTCGTACCTCCTTGAGGCAACCCTCGGAATCAGACAGTTTCGAACGAACATCGTTGCCGAGGCGCTCGAGCATGTCGTCGGTGATTTGCTCGAGCAAGTTGTTCACCTCTGAGCTCTGTTATAGTCGCAGAGCGTGTGAGTACTGGGATGAGAAGCCTGCAATCCAGGACTCTGCTCACCTGCAAGTCATGGTCGGCAACCACGGACAACTCCTCGGCGACTCCAGCCGCAACAAACAGCCTCTCCCAGAGCTCGGCTGCTCTTGTCTTGATCCGATCTTTTTCGTTCGGGTTGCATGCCGCGTCCAGCTGCTGCTGAAACTCGTCGAGCTGACGCTTTACCGACCCCGTCAGGCCTCGGCGAAGTGTCCTGGTGAATCGCAAAGCCCGCACTTCAGGGTCAGCTCGGACTACCCGGAGCTTGGCATCGACCGGATACGTACGAGAGCTGTGTGTCAGACAGGGCGCCCATATCGAGTCGAGTCCGATGTCGAGTTGTTGCGGTGAGATGATGCGCCGCCGGTTGTTGCTGCACGGGTTTCCAGACAGGTTCCTTCTAGCGCCGCTCGTACAGGAGAAGCATATAGCTGAGCACTATGCGAGTGCATTCGAAGGAAGCAGGAGCGAGCGAGAGCGAGTGTCTGCGAGTGAGTGCCTCGAATCGAGCCGAAGCATTCCCGTTGTCGACGGCCTGGCCTCGCTTTCCCCTCACCGCGACACGCTCGGTGAGCTAGCAGATGAGATCTTCTGTGCATCTAAACCAGCCCTGAAGGTCCACTGACCTCCCGTTCTCGCCCGCTTCGGCAGCTCGACAATCCTGCACCGCCTCGGATCCTTCGCCCGACCCGCACCAACGCTCACCCGCAGCAGAGCGCTCGGACTGCCGTGCGATTGACACCGGTGTGTTGTTGTGGTCACGCTCTCTTGACTGGCTTCGGCTGGCGAGCGGGAGCGCTTCAGGCGCCGCGTTGTCATCCGCCTCGGAGGCGTCACGGGTCGCTCAGCTAGCACATGCAGTTGGCTGCGCGGGCGAAGAAGGTGCCGAGAGCTGGTACACAGGCGTACAAAGCATCGGGCGCAAACGTCAGCTTGGCCGCCCGACGAGCGCGGCGCGTATACGAAGCAAAGAGCTCCGCGCTCGCAAGACGGTCCACGGTTCAAATCGTACCCCATCCCCTTGTCATTTTTTTTCTTGCCTGTACGGAATCAATTCGCCTGATCCGCAGCTCTGTGGGAAGCCAAGTCCCGAATGACTCCGAGCTTTCCTCGTGGCTATACGACGGAGTCGGAAAATGTGATCTATTCGCACCGTTCCCTTCGGCAATTTTTATGAGGAGGCGCTTCCCCGACCGGCTACAGATGTCCGTTTGCTACTCGCAGGCTTTGTTCTTTGACGGACGGGCGTCGTTTGATACTTAGGACCTCGTCAGCACCTGGGCGGTTCACAAAGCTGCGGACATGGCGCGCACTTGTCGGTCAGGCGGAGAGCATGAGGCCAGATGTTGAGCCATGCCGACGTGCTGCGGTAATGTATCTTGGCAGTCGTCACATAAAGGGTCGTCAGCAAGAAGGAAGGAGAACGAATGTCCATGTATGCGCTTGAACGGAGGAAGGAAGTGATAGGACAAGCGGACAGGGAGCAAGTTCCGGACCTCGACAGCGCATGCCAGACGTCAACGTCACTACTTCGAAATCAGCCAGCAGAGCGGAGTTGTGCAGGGGCGAGTGTATGCTGACGCAAGGCGGAACGTCGCGAGGCACGGGTCCTCCTTCCTCTTGAGCATTCCATCGGGCCAGCTCTTGTTTGGGCCATTGCGATTGACGCAGAGCTCTCTGCTGTCATGATTCGACCTGTACAAAGAAACTCGCACTCGCCATGCTGCTGTACAGCTTGCGCGATGCGGCCAGCCGAGCAGCAGCTTGCCCGGGCTCTGCAAGTGCCAGAACGGGGTCGAGACGATGTGCGGGAGTGCGGAGCAGGGCGAATGGCGTGGGCTTGGTCTGTAAGGTGAGGCGGAAGGAACTGAGCCGCCGCTTACAGAGTGCAGGCTCGCATCGCTGACGGAGTTGTCGATTCCAGTAACCGAAGAAGCAATAGAGCCGCCGTAGCACGTAGCGGAGCCAAGGCAATGCGCAGTATGATCAGAAGCGTTGACAGTGCTGCCCCAGAAGCAAGTCGGTCGGTGAAGGCGAGAGGAGGAGAGCACGCTTGACGACCTCCAAACTCGGCCTTTTACTTCTACACGCCACACCTTTTGTGCTCGAGTGATCCATCCCGGAGTACTCAACAGCCACTACACCTCTCAGACGCTGAGTCCGCGGCTCGCAAGGCTGCCCGCAAGGCGCCATCTCCCGGCTTCCACTCATCGCAACGTCAAAAGGCCGGTCTTCCTACCCTGACGTGATCGCGACCCTCGACCACTTTCTCGGACCAGACGCATCTACACCAACATCAGGTGAGTCTCAAGACCCGACTGCATTCTCAGGAGGAGGAGTCCGAGGGCTATCGCGCGAGGAGGGACGGGACAGCGGCGCGCATACACGCAGCGGCCCCCGTAAGGTTATCAGCTCGACGGGCGCGCGGGCGCGCTTCGGTCCAGCACAGATTGATGACAAGAGCTACAAAGACCACGCTGGCTGACAGACACGCGCGGTCCGAAGCAAAAGGGACGAGATGGGCCAGAAAGAGTTCGTGAAGATCCACTGGAAGCGGGACAAGGACGGCATCGCGACCTCAACGGTCCACGGCCTAAAGAAGGCTCTCGAAGAGATCGAACCCGAGCGAGAAGGAGGTGCGTAATACTCGACAGCAGAGACTCGAAGCTGGATCTCGGGATGCTGACGGGGTACGCCCGCGAACTGCCAGGTTACGACTTTGTCGTCATCATCGACTACGGCTCGACCTATCATTCGACCGAGTATGGCGCGGTGAAGGGAGCAGCCGGAAACGCCAACGAAGCTGAGGTGGTAAACTCCATCGAGCAGCGAGTGGCGGAGGAACGACGCAGGGACGGCGAGGTGATTCGAACCGTCCTCGGCAGGACGACCGCGATCATCGAGGTTCGCGATGGAGCAAGCAGGCCGGAAGCGAAGCGAGCGGAAGAGTTCACACGATGGAAGCGGCTGCAGGCGGTTCGCGAGAAGGCCGGAAAGCTGGCGTGCGGTCGGTGGGCCGACGAGGTGTCGTCGCTGCTGAAGGTGCCGGAAGATGACGAGGTGAGTGATACTATGGCTGACCAGTTGTACTCTTGGACTGACGTATGAACGCACACCTTGGCAGCTACAAGACCACGACTATATCGTCGTGGCGCCGGACGAGGGCGACCGCGCCCTGAACGGCATCCTCACGCACCGACACTCGATGGAGGCCGCCACTGGCGACCCGGATCCTGGCGCGCCCCGTAAGGGCAGGTCGACGTTCGCACGGCGGGCGAGCTCGTCGCGAGGGTTCCGGCGGCCAACGTCATCGTCATCGGTCGAGATTCGGACGAGCCCGCCGCGAATACGGCACGAGAACGCGGGTGGACCATACTCGTCAAGTGGACGCATGGTGTCCCCTACCGTCGACGCGGCGAAGCGGCCGGAGCATCTCGCACGAGCTGGACCGCCTACGACGAGTTCCGAGACACCATTGTCCTCAACGGCAAGGGTCTCGACATCATCTACGGGCACAGTCGTGATCGTCGCATCAAGCGTATGCTCCTCATCGGCCAAGATTATTCGGGACACGGTCTCTACGGCGCCGGTGCCAAGACGGTTGACTCTGGGCGAGTCGACTACCTCTTCGGAATCGACTGGCGAGACGAAGACGCCCTCGCCGGAGGGATTGCGCGGTACTTCGGCGCGTCGCGGCAGCCAGAGGCCGTGCTTGAAGTGGCCGGTATCTTGTCGCGCGCCTACAAGACGCTGGCCGGCGACCTCGTCGAAACATTCGACCTGGGCGCATACTTCGCCGAGCTCGACGCGGGATACATTGGGCAGCCACGACAGCCGCAGCTTGTGTGGCCCGGTCCGGCTTCAGCACCCGCCCCCGCGCCAGTCTCGTTCTCGTCCCATCCCATGCGACCCAAATCGCTCGCGCCGAAAATGCCGCGTGCGGCCGAACGCGCCGGTCAATTCTTCCCGAATCGTTCTCCACGGGTCGCGTCACGGCCAATCGAAGAAGGCACGAGCGTCTTAGGCACGAGCTACGGCTATGGACCGGACCCGCCTCGGAAACCAAAGAAGAGGCCGTCAGACACGGCGAGTACCCCCGCTGCCCAGCCCGTCGTTGACGACGAGCAAGTCGATCAAGCCGCGACAAGCGATGCTGCAACCAGCGCAGAGACCGCGCCTCAAGGTGACGAAGGAGGCGTCCCAGTGCCTGCGACCACGCAGCAGGACAAGCCGCGCGGGACGTTCGGAGATCGGGCGCGCAAAATGACGTACGACTTCGGGCCGGCATCCACTCCGCGGATGAAGCACAAGACCTGGGAGCGCGCCCTCGTTCCAGAGTGCTTCGTCGAGGTCGAGTTGGAACCGCCAACGGGTTGCCGCGCACGGAAGCGCCATCTCTCCGGCGCCGAGCAGTCTCGCAAGCGCCGGGGCTTGCGACCATGGCGACGACGGCGGCGGCGGCAAAAGTCGAAGCGAATGGCGTTCCAGACAGATAAAGACGTCACGGAGGACGGCTCTGGTGGGCAGGCGCCCATGGACGTCGATGACACTGCCGCTTCCAACAAAGACGAGGACGTCGAGATGGTCGACGCAGTCGACGCCGATTCCACCAGCGAAGACACCGTCATGGTAGATGTCAAAGCGCCTCGGCAGTCTGGGACGGCCGAGCACCGCCACTGCCGGGACGACAAAGCAGCTCCACCGGGAGAGGAGAAGCTCGGCAGGCGCCGTGGTTACAACCGCAGTCGAACCGCTCCGCCACGGCAGCCGGCTCCAGAGTACAGGCGCATCTACCCCCTCTCACACACGAGCCAACTCCTCCACTTTGTGACGCAGCAGAGCCTGCCGTGGATTGGATCGGCATACAACTGCTGGGCTCTGTCTTCGACCGACGGACGAGCCAGTCGGCAGCTTCAAGAGCAGGCGGCAGCTGCGATCACGGCTCGCTCCGCACAGCAAGACGGCATTGCGCGTCTTGGCTCCGCGATCGCGCAGCCTCAAGGCGGACATGAGAACGCTCAGGAGCGGGTGCGCGTTCCACTCGCTGCAAATTCACACGACCGACGCTGACAGACGTACCTCTTCCAGGCTCGACTTGACGTGATCGGAGCTCATGCAACAAGCTCCGGCTTCCCGATGCCGCTCGACTGCACTCGAGTGCGCTGGACCACAATGCTCCGCCCGTTCGACACGGCGGTTCACGGAGAGGTACGGTCCTTCCGCGAGGATCTCGGCGTGTTCGGCAAGGCGATCGGGAGGGATCTCCTCGCGGGAATCGCGAGCGTCAACTCCAATCTATTCCGACAAGCGCCGATCTCGGCAAACGCGGCGACATCGGCATGGCTCGCGAGCGCTCCGGCAGAGATCCGGGAGATCCTTGGCGACGCGCTCAGCAGTATTATGAAGGACGAGCCGTTCTCGCTTGTGCGAGCGAACAGGGGACGAGCAGCTCCGGCGGCCGCCATGTCAATTCCAACCAAGGCTCGCCTCGCCTTTCAACAGCAACCTCCACTCGTCACCAACGATGTGGCGACGCAGATTGGGACGGTCTTTGCGCTTCCGAACCCTGTCCGTGCCGGAATTGAGGCGATCTTCCAAGGCTTGGTCGAGGCGCGCGATGGCTTGTTCGGCCACGCACAGTTGTGCAAGCAGGCCGGCAGCACGCTCGCGGGAAAATACGATGGCTACCTTGTCGACAAGCTTGTCGCAGACGCAGGTCTCGGCAAGTACATGGTCGCCGCACAGCTGCTGGTTCGATGGCTTGCTGGACTCCGACTCCTACCGGTGAGCCGCAATATGGAGCAGCTGATACTGCGCCAACATTCGCTCATGTATGAGGCCCTGCGCAGGAGCTCCGACTTGAGGCAATAGCTCTCGACGCCGAGTCGTTCGCCGCGTCACTTGACAACTATGAGCAGCTGTGCCGGGACGGGAGGCGCCTCGCGGAGCACGCGATCGCATCAGTCGGACCGCGACTCACCGATGGCTGCGAAAGGACGCGGATGACGATCCTCGAACCGATCCTCGAGTTGTTCGAGCTCGAAGAGGCGCCGTCGTCGAGCCTGCGACCGGTGTCGAACTTGCGACAGCGCTTGAAAGATGCGATTACGACGACCGGGCGACTATCAGTTCGCCTCGTGGATGGCGGCTCCGGCAGGCGATCGGCACTTGCCCTTGTACGCCCTTCGGTACGCCTCGTTGTGCGCCGTGCCGAGAGCAGAGCGGTCAGGGCAACAAGAACTCGGATCAGGCAGATCCTCGGTCAGCCGGCGACACGGTCACTCTGGATGTCGGTGTCGAGGTACGGCTGCGCTTCGGAGTTCCTCAACATCATCTGCCGGTCCGACAAGTGGCCGCGAGGATTCGTCCCAACCGGCGCAATCAGCGCCTCGGCAACGTCATGGTCGCTGTTCGGTGTCAAGGTGTCTATTCTGCGCTACAACAGGCGGATATACCTTGAGAACAAGGGTCTTGATCCTAGTGAGTGGACCGGCCCTTGCTGATGGGTTGCCGGACTGACGCATGAGTACGAAACAGGCTCGATGTCTTCAGGAGCCGTCTTCGAGCTCGGCGTCCGCAGGCGGACGGAACCATATTTCCCGAGGTGGTCGAACCTCGATCTCGACAAGTACGAGTCACAGTTTCGCAGGGACCTCGCGATCGAGTACCGCCAGGAAGGCGGCGTCGTCGCGCCATTTCAGATCCCGACACTCGTTCAGTATCGCAACAGCTACACCCCCCCGTCCCTGCCACTTGCGCCGCGGTCGCGAAACCCTCGAACACCCGCCTTTCGCCGCCTGACGCGTCTGAAGGCACCGCCGCGCCCGTACCATGCCCCGTCGCCGACGATCAACGGTTTACCGAAATACTGGCCGAACAGCGACTCTCCGACCGGGATTGCGCGCGTTCGCGCGTTCGCAGGATCAACGTTTCGGTCGTCCCGGATCGTCGCCGGCGTCGACATTGGCGAAGTGATTCCCATCGCAAGCTTCGCAGCAACGCCGGACGCAAAAGGTCGATGCGTGCACGAGGGTGTCGCCCTGTATGGCCGCGGCTCTCTTGCAGAGCTCCAGCGAGAGGCGTCGAGAACATCCTCGCGGTTGCTGGAAGAGCGTAGGCGCTGCTTTGTCGACGGGAGCGGGTTACAGGCTGGCGGAGGAGGCGCGCAGCAGCCCGAAGAGGTCCGACGGAGCGTGGTCGAGCGACTCGAGCGATCGGGACATTCTCGCCGAGCTCAGACGGAGCAGGCCCGTCTCGCGAGTGACGCCGAAGCCACCGGTGCCGCCAGCGAGCTTGTTCGACATATCCTTGGCGGCACACTCTCACAGGCGAACGCGCGAGACCCGACGATCTCCGTACTCGCATACGTCGGAAAGGGGTCGATCGTGCGGACCGGTGGCGGAACCGGGCCGAGGAGCGGCGCAGTCATTGCGCGTAAACTCGAAGCGGAGCTGAGGAGGCTCGGCGTCAACTCTATGCTCGTGCGGACGAACGAGATGTACACGTCCAGCGTCTGCCCAAACTCGGCATGCCGCAGTGCAGACGGCCGCCGGACAACGTAAGCACTCATCTACGCTTGGGCCCATTGGTGGTAGACTGACACGCGTCCTTCTTCTGCGACAGCCTGCTTGTGCCACGGCGGAGCGACGGGTCGGAGATTCTCCGCCTCTCGTACTGCCCGACGGAGAACAAGATGTACCACCACGACACGGTCGGCTGCACTAACATCGCCATCTCCGGCGAGGTTCAACGGATTCACGGACTACCGGCGTGCCCGATCGAAGGCATGGCGTCAACGCTGCCTTGACGTGGCGAGCTCGCCACCGCCTCCACGCTCCTTCGCAGACGCAGTCTCCCCTCCCAGACGGGCCACCTTCGTTTCATGCATCGGATATCAGATGCGCAGTACTGGTCGCTGGTAAGGCTGTCCTCACTGCATGCACCTCTTGATGGCCTCGCGACTGACTGCTTCCGCACGTGAAACAGGCGCTCGAACGAGGATCACGCTTTCCGCTTCCTCGCCCGCGCTTTCCTTCCCCCCGCCTAGGAGCACATCCGGAGCAGGCACGATCGCACGCAAACGGCATCTCGCGAATTGCCTCGCACGCCGCCGCTCCATCCGCTCGACCAACCGTCGAACGCTCGAGCTGGTGCCGCCGTTCCGTCTTGCGCCTCTTCCGCATCCTCCTCCGACCGGACAAGCCGTCCGACCGGGCACAGCGACGCGCAAGATGCTCGCATGATGGACCCCGCAGTTCGGTGAGTTCAACCTTACCTGCTCCCTTGCCGCCGGAAGAGCTCAAGCTGACCCGTCTTTCCTTCGTTTCCTCTCTGCAGCTCTCCTGCCGCTGCAGTCTTCACCGCCTACCTCTCCTCTGCCTCTACTTCTCCACTTCTTGTTTCCCATGTACCTATTTGCGCTTCTCCTTTTGTTTTCCCGGTTCACTCTCGTCCCCCTTCCCCCATCCTCCTGTGCGCGTGCAACCCCGCGCATGCGGGCGACCCCGTGTTTTATCATGTGGTAGTTCGCCCACCTACGGGTTCAGCCCCGGGCTGGCGCACCGTGATGACCCGAAACTCCTTCCCTGAGTGGAGGAGGCGGTGAACGGTGACCCTCCCGGCGGTCCATAGACAAATCCGCTGCACACGGCGTCCCTCATGTCGGCTTGCGGCTCGCTTCTGCTTCATGGCGGCGATGCACGCGCTTCACAGCTTCTCCACGCTACTCCATGCTCTCAGTAGACGCTTTCGGCTTGTCAAAGTGGGCTACGGTCGGCGCCGATTCGCTCGGTCTCCTTCCACATACAATCGCATCTCGAAAGGCACGGCCACTCCGACAAGCTCTCCTCCCTGGGGGCCGCTAGCTGAATACTCTTAGAGACTGGCTGCGTCGTGGCGTCCGCGCCAGTCCGAGCCGACAGGCCTTGGACAGCAACGATCGAAGAGAGGCGGGGCAAGTGTCGCCGAGCGAGACGACGGCGACCTGCTACTCGCGCCACGCTCATGCATAGACACTCAGATACACTGCCCGACCTACGTGAGAGGCGGACCCAGTTGACCTGTGTAACGCGTGCCCAACCTTCATGCGCAATGCGTCGCCGCTTCCGAGAGCCGGATCCTCAGCCGACTCTTGTCCGTCCGCCACGCATCCGTTTGCGCGCCGTCTATGAGGACCATAAAGAAGCGCTCAGCCTACTACACTCCAGCGAACGTCGCGTGTGCCCCCCCTAAGTACGAGCCTCCAGTCTGCCGGTGTCGAAAAGCCGCCACGTCGAGCGGAAGCAGGTGGTCGGAGACGCCACCAGAGTGGGGGCTGCTCTTGAAGCCAATAGTAGCCTTCAGAAGCAGCGTAGTCAAGTGATGCTGCGTAGCCTGCGAGCAGCTGGAGCACTCGCACCGAACGGAGACCGCATATGGGATTTCGTGAGCCTCCGAGTATATCCGCGCGCTGAGTGCGAATAGCATAGGGTGCAAGGGAAGGCAGCATCTTCATCTGTGGTAGCGATGAGGCGAAGCAAGTGAGGATCACATCCGGTTCGCCCCACGTCAACAGCGGAGACGACAGCCTCATCGCTTCCTGCCGACGGTCTCTCCTGGGCGATCGACGCTGACAGCGCATAGCTGCGTTATCGTGACCGGCTGAGACTCGGTCTTGCTGTCGTGCGCTGGCCCCCAAGGCTTGCTCGCCGTGGCCGGCTATGGTCGATCAGGTCGGTTTCTCGCGTACGGCTGTCGTGTCAACAGAGGGCGACCGCGCATGCAACGTGCAGGGTCGCTCGAGCGCCCGTTGCCTAGGAGGGCTGCTGCAGACCGCTCAGAGACGGCAGGCCGTGCGGTGCGCTTTGCGGGAGAGTGCAACTTCAGGTGGTGCAGCTGGACCGGGGCCACCCATCGCGGCCACTTGGCCGTGTGGGGAGCGCTCAGATCATGCATTACAGCTGCAGTACACGAGGATGCGCTCCTTTTCGCACCGCTGCGGTGTCAGATGGCTGAGGGCTTTTGGGCGTATTGCTCGCATTTCCCGCAGCGCTTCACCGCCACATCAGCTCACGAGCGGCTCAAGCGCCTCACGCCTCGGAGCGGAATCGCCTCAAGGCACTTCGATCACTTTTCGACCTAACTTAGCCCGATCACTTTTCTGCGAAACAGAATGGCCTGCTGCGCAGCGATTTCACCTCAGCCACCGCGCATCTGAGTACAGTTTAGAGAGCAAATCGCCCGACGGATCCGCCACCTGGCGAACGCGCCGCAACCGCTTCCTTTCTTGTCCCCGTCGTCTCCGTCCTCCTCGCTCCCGTCATGGCTCCTCCGACATCCACCAACGAAAAGATGGGCGAAAAGTGGGACGACGCCGGCGAAAGCGAGCTGTCCTACGCGCCGACGCCCCTCGAGCGCGCGGTGACGTTCACCGGTGCGGCGGCGACGGGCCTCAAGCTCCCGCCCCGAACGCAGACGCGGACGCACGCGTCGCAGATTCCCATCGGCTACCGTACGCTCTCCATCCACGTCTACGATTCGCAGCGCTTCGACGCCAACGAGCGCAAGCATTCGAGCAAGCGGTCAGGAGGCTTCAGCAGCTGGTTGCCCTGGTCCAAGAAGAGCGCCCCCGCTGCGGGCGGCCTCGACGCGGGCGAGAACGTCGACTTCTTCAGCCGGCTCGACTACCACACGATCGACGCCGAAGCCGTCCTGACGCGTTTCAACGTCAGTTCGACGGAGGGTCTCACCCTCTCGGCGGCCACGAAGCGCCTGCAGCGCAACGGCAAGAACGTCCTCGAGCGCCGCAAGCCTCAACTCTGGAAGAAGCTGCTGCGGTACTTCTTCGGCGACTTCTGTGCAATCCTTTGGATCGGTACGCTGCCCTTCCCGTTTCGCGCGTCGCCCTCGGGAAGCCGGAAACTGACACGATTCGCTCGCGTGCAGGTGTCATCATCTTCTTCATCTCGTGGCGACCGCTCGGAGACCCGCCTGCGCCCTACAACCTCGCGCTCGCTATCGTCGTCATCATTGTCATCATCTTCCAGGCCGTCTTCAGCGGTTTGCAGGACTTCAGCGCCCAGCGCGTGATGGACTCGATCCTCAGCATGGTCCCGGAAAACGCAGTCGTCCTCCGCGACGGCGAGTTCACGACCATTCCCTCCAGCGATCTCGTCGTCGGCGACGTTGTCCAGCTCACGACCGGTCAGAAGGTGCCGGCCGACATGCGCATCATCAAGGCGTCGAACGACCTCAAGTTTGATCGCGCCGTCCTCACTGGTTCGTCCGCATACCGAGTTGTCTCCTTCTCTTTCGGCTGGTAGTCCTGACTCTGCGGACCGCACGCAGGCGAATCTGAAGAAGTCCCCGGAACGGTCACGACCGATGAACAGAACTTCCTCGAGGCTCGCAACATCGCTTTCCTCGGCACCCACGTCTGCAACGGTACCGCTCTTGCCGTTGTCGTCCTCGCCGGCGGCTCAACCGTCATGGGTCGGATCAACAAGCTCACGGCCAAGGGTAGCGACGAGCGAACGCAGTTACAGGTAAGTTTCTGCTCACATTGTGCAATCTGTGACCCTCGAATGGCTTCTGACGTATCTTTCCTGACCAGCGCGAAATCACGCGATTCGTTTACATCATCATTGGCCTTACGGTCACCCTCGTCATCATCGTCAGTTACAGTTGTCCCTCTGAAGACCCCGCGCAGCGAGTGAGCTGACGTCGTTTTCGGGCAGATGGTCGTCTACTGGGCTGCGTACCTGCGAAGGTACCACCCGGGCTATATCAACGTCGTTGGCATTCTTACGAACTTGATGTCTCTCGTGGTCGCTTTCATGTGAGTTGCGGCAATCGGTCGGAATGAGCTGCAAGCTGACGGTCTCGCCTGCAGTCCGGAAGGAATGCCGATGGCTGTCGCGATGACCCTCTCGATCGTGGCGCGTCGCATGAAGAAGGCGCAGGTCCTGCCCAAATCGCTCTCGACCGTCGAAACGCTCGGAACCGTCAACGTCGTCTGCTCGGACAAGACCGGAACGCTCACGGAGAACAGGATGACGGTCGTCTCGGTCGGATACGTCGACGAGGAGCTCGTTCTGCCGCGCGTCCAGCTCAGCTCGGCCTCGTTCCAGACTTTCCGGAAGGGCTTGGTCCTCAACAACGATGCGTCCTTCGACCCGGCCAGCGGCGACCTTCCGATCTCTGATCGCAAGATCCAGGGCAACGCGACCGACGGCGCGGTCTTGCGCTACGCCGCCGCCCTCGATGGCGGTCTCGAAGCCGTTTCCGCGTCGTACCAGCGCATCTTCGACATCCCGTTCAACTCGAAGAACAAGTTTGCCCTCACGTTCGTCGTCGCCGCCGGCGAGAAGGGCGACGCGGCAGTGAGCGGTGGCGACATCTTCGTCAAGGGCGCGCCCGACATCCTGCTTGACCGATGCGACACCTACTTGTCTGGTACGGAGGACGGCGTCGTGAAGCCGCTCGACGACGACGCCAAGGCGAAGCTCGTTGCGCGTCAGGAGGAGTGGTCGCGAAAGGGCCAGCGCGTCATTATGCTCACCGTCAAGAAGCACTCGACCGACAAGAAGCCGACCACGCTCGAGTTTGAAGAAGACATCACGGACGCCTCGTCGACGGGTCTGACGGTCGTCGGCCTCATCGGAATCGTCGACCCGCCGCGCGAGGACATCCCGCACACGGTTTCCGAAGTCCGCCGCGCCGGCAGTCGCTTCTTCATGGTCACCGGTGACTTCAGGCTCACGGCCGTCGCGATTGCTCAGCAAGTCGGCATCCTCTCGCGCCGCGGCGACCCCGACCGCGTCTCCGACTTCGCCTCGAAGAACCGCTTCCAGGAAGCCGAGCAGCTCCAGTCCGAGCGTCTCTCCTACATCGACGGTGGTCTCGTCATCGAGGGCAAGGAGATCTTCAGCCTGTCGCCAGCCGAGTGGGACGTCGTCTGCAAGTACGAGGAGATCGTCTTCGCCCGAACGACCCCGGAGCAAAAACTCCGCATCGTCACCGAACTCCGCGACCGGACCCACGTCGTCGCTGTCACGGGTGACGGAACGAACGACGGGCCCGCGTTGAAGGCGGCGAATGTCGGAATCGCGCTCATCTCGGGATCCGAAGTCGCCATGGAAGCCGCCGACCTCATCCTCATGGGACCGTTCAGCAGCATCGTCGAATCGATCCGCCTCGGACGTCTCGTCTTCGAAAACTTGCAAAAGGTCATCAGCTACCTGCTTCCGGCCGGTTCGTGGTCGGAGGACTGGCCCGTCGTCCTCAACGTCTTCTTCGGTTGCCCCCTCCCGCTCAGCTCGGTGAGTGTTCCTGCACTTTTGCCTCCCACCGTATCGGGCCTTCCTTGCTGACTGCGCTCAATGTATACAGTTCCTCATGATCATCAGTGAGTCTCAGCCCCGTCCATTCCGCTCCAGCTCACCGCCGGGACTCGCCGGGGCGATTCCCAGGCGGGCTCGAAGGGCCTGATCAGGACCACGACTGACCTCCTCTCTCTCGCTGCACAGTCTGCTGCTTCACCGATCTGGCGTGCTGCATCATGCTCACGTTCGAGCAGGAGGAGTTCGACCTCCTCTCTTTGCCGCCCCGCGACCCGTCAAACTCGCACCTCGTCGGCTTCAAGCTGTACGGCCATTCGTACATTTTCATGGGCTTCATGGAGACGATCGTCGCGCACTCGATGTTCTTCCTGTACATGTACCAGGCCGCCGGGATCCCGATGAACAAGCTCTTCTTCTCGTACACCAACTTTTCGGACGGCTACTACGGCCACGTGCGTTCTTCCCCTCGCTTGTCCTTGCGCCTGACGGACCTGAAGCTGACGTACCTCGTCCCGCAGAGCCAAGACGCGCTCAACAACTTCCTCAACACCGGCCAATGCGTCTACTTTGTCTCGCTCGTCATCATCCAGATGTTCAACCTGAACTCGACGCGCAACAAGCGCATGTCGATCTTCCAGAACGGGCCGCAACGCAACCCTTGGCTTGCGCTCGGTCCCGTCCTGTCTCTCGTCATCGCCATCTTTGTCACCGAGGTGCCGGGCATGCAGCGGTTGTTCGGCACGGCGTCCGTCCCGATCAAATTCGTGCGTGTTCCGCCTCCTTCCGAACCACGGACGAGAACTAGTCGCTGACTCTCTCGTGTGGTACCGTGCAGTGGCTCATCCCGATCCCGCTCGGTCTCGGACTCCTGGTCATGGACGAGATCCGCAAGGTGCTCGTCCGCACCTGGCCGAAGGGCCCGATTGCCAGGATCGCGTGGTGATACAGAGGGGCGTTTCTTGGGCATCAATGACACAGAAAGAAGTACCATCATTGCACACTGCATTAGACTTGTCGTTCGTTTGTCCGTTCGTCTGGAGGAGCGAGAGGGAGCCGCCAAGTTGATCCGGCTGCGCAAGCTCGCGACGGCCCGGAAACCGGAGTTGGACCCGCTGTCGGGCAGTCCATATACTCTCGCGCCTGCGCAACGGGGCTCTTCGACGCGGTCGCGAAAGTACCACGAATCCGCCGGCAGAGTCAGCCGTGATTCGGCACCTCCAGCCCTCTCTGTGCAGTATCTGGACAGATTACCACCTGTGCTGTAAGACCTCAGGAGCCCGCAGCAGGCGCACTACGAGCGTTGGTATGACTTGACGAGAGTAGTGAGAACCACAGAGACCGGACGAGGCGCCACATTCCCCCGACTCTTGCTCCCTCGCCTTCACAGCGTACCAGACAGCGCGCCGATGAGCTCGAGCGATGGAGAGTCACGGCCATCGCCCCGCAAGCGAGTCCGTATCGCTCCTTCGTCCGCTTCACTCGACGACGACGGCCTCGATCCGTCATCATCGTCTTCATCGTCGCCCCGCCGCACAAACGCAGCGCCGCCTCTAGCAGGGTCCTCGGGAGGCTTGACGATCAATGGAGCTGCGGAACGTGCTAGAGCTGCCGAGTCTGCAGCTCGAGTAGCGGCGGCCCTAGCCGAGGCCGTCGCATTCGCCGACGCCGGTTTGTGGAACGAATCGGAACCGACGACGGAAGAAGGCAGCGAGGACGAGCTCGTTCTGCCACGTCGCCGCGTGGCGAGTCCGAGACGCGTAGCAGCAGCGGCGGGTCCGAGCGGGTCGAAACAGCCGACCCCCGTCGTCGACCTCGGCAATTCCTCGAGCAGCGACGACGACCTGTACGCGCCCGGACCTTCAACTTCTCGTCAGCCGTGCGGTGCTAGCACGAGCTCGACTCGTCGGGCTGGCGGGATCGCCAAGGCGGACAGTGACGACGACGACGACATTGTCGTGGTTACCGAAGGAGGTGCGGCGAACGGACGCGACAAGGGCAAGGGCAAAGCGCGAGCGCGATCTACGACTCCCGCAACGGCTTCCACGAGCGCGAGTACTTCTAAAGCCGCTCCCGCTTCTCCCCCCGGCCAGCCCGCGTCCAAGTCGAAGAACGGCAACAGCAACCCCTCGACTGCGCCTCCGCCGCCAGCGTCACCGCCGGGTTCACCTCCCCGCACGCTCGCGATGCTCGAATGCCCCATCTGTTGCGGTCCACCGACCCCACTCGCCCTGACTAGCTGCGGTCACGCGTTCTGCGCGCCGTGCTTGCACGCGGCGCTCGTCGCCGGTCCACCGTTGACGCCACCGCCGGCTGGGTCGGGAGGATTAGGTCGAGGTGGACCTTCGACGGCGAGGCGAGGAGGAGGTGGAGGACGACTGGGCGGCATGGACGCGACGAGGCTCTTTCTTCATGGAAGTCGGGGAGGAGGCGCAGCGGCGGCGTCATCGGCAGCGGGGGGAGGGGGCAGATCAGGCGGCGAGAGCGAGGACGAAGGCGACCCGGATCTGAACAAACGGTGCCCGCTTTGCCGGACGCCACTGACCGGAGGGTGGGGCAAGAGCCTACGCGGACTCGTGCTGCGTATGGCGCCCAAGAACCGGTAGGCTCACTCTCGGCGGGCGGGAGTGGCGCTCTCATCAGTCTCGCTTGCATTCCGGAGATGCCGTTCCTGCGACCTCTCATTCTCCATAATAGTCTTGTCAAGAAGAGAACGCTGGCATGATGCTCGGAGCGAGTGGTGCTACAACAAGGCATCCGGTTCATAGGCGAAAAGTGGAGGAAAGGCGTGAGGAGAGAAAGAGACGAAGGGATAGGGTATACGAGAACGCTGCCGGACGATGCCGTGGACCTGTCGACATCGCGAGAGAGAGAGGGGGAGAGAGATCTCACGACGACCCAGGCGCAGGGACCGCACTCCCGCTCGTCCGCTTCTCGTACTTCTTGATCCACGGATGGCGCGACACGTCCGCGAGCGGTAATCGGTCTTCAGGCTTGTACCGCAGCAGCTGCGCGCGCGAGGAGAGGTGGGGAGGGGGCTTGTCCGTCAGTCATCGAAAGAAAAGAAAAGCTCGTCGATGCGAGAAAGAGGGGAGGAACTGACTTTTCGGATCAGGTCCTGCGCTTCGGGCGAGACGTGCGACGGGATCGTGTACTGGACGCGGACAATCTTCTTGTACGTGGCTGCGGGGGTGCGCGCGTTGCGGTGTCCGTCAGCCCGGAAATAAACCGTCCCCAATCCTGAGCTCAAGTAGAGTTCGGGGAGGAGGGGACCAAAAAAGACCGTCGAGCGAGTCGCGCACCTTCATGTCCCGACAAGTCTTCAAACGGCGGCGCGCCGACCAAAAACTCGTACGTCAAGACGCCCAACGCCCACAAGTCGACCTTGTCGGTGTGTTCGCGGTTCTCGACCATCTCGGGCGGGAGATAGTCCAATGTGCCGCAGAGCGTGTTCCGCCGGTTCGAAGGCGCGTGGACCGACCACCCGAAATCGCCAATCTTGAGCTCGCCGTTGATCCCGATCAGGATGTTTTCGGGCTTGATGTCGCGGTGCATGACGTGTTTGCCGTGCAGGTACCCGAGCGCGTCGGCCATTTGGGCGATATACTGCCGAGTTTGCCTCGGGACAGTCAGCGGCCGTGTCCTCGCCCGCCCTCAAAGGCCGCGGAGGGGGAGGGGAAAACCTTGACCAAGCTCAGACTCACGCGACTACTCCGCTTCTCGTTGAACCGGCCGACCTTGCTGAGCTGCTTGTACAGCTCGCCGCGGCCGGCAAACTCGAGAATCAAAAAGATCCGCTTCTCGTCGTGAAAGTAGCCGTGCAGCCGCAAGATGTTGGGGTGGCTAGTTAGTCGGCGCAATCAGCAATCAGCAGAGTCAGCGCGCGTCCTGCCCAAGACCAAAACCGAGGCGGCCCCTCTCGGGTCGGGTCGGTCGGTTCGCCAAACACGACCAACTCACGCCAAATGACTCTGAATCTCGATCTCCCTGCGAACCTGTTTCTCGACCTTGTTCTTGACAATCTCTTCCTTGTGGAGGCACTTGAGCGCGACAATGTAGTGCGGTTCGGTCTTTGTCCGGGCCATGTAGACGCGACCAAACTTGCCCTTGCCGAGCGGGCGGCCAATCTCGAACGACGCGAGCGAGAACGGGACGGTCGGGCGGTGACTGCGGGCGCGCGCGCGCGAGCGTGCGTTCGCGAGAGAGAGAGAGTGAGAGGACGGATCCGACGGGCGTCAGTACGGCGCGACGCGGGGGCGAGGAGGAAGAGGACCAATGTCCCGCTCTGGCTGCTCACCTTCCTCCTTGAGTGCTCGAATCGAGCGCGAGCAACCTCGCCGCTTCACTGCCGACCTGAACCGGCGCGCTCTTTCTCGCCGCAGCATCTCTCTCGAACCCGCCGTCGTACCTGCCAATGTCGTTGACAGTCGCCGCCGCCGACGCGGGATCGGACGAAGGCGGGCTCTGAGCGCGACCGGTCGCAGGTCGCGAGTTGTTGGTGGAGGGAGCGGGACGTTGTGTCGTCGAACTTGAGCCTTGGTACTTGCTCTGGAGTCCACTCGTACTGGGTGCAGCGGCGGGAGGAGGTCCCCTCAGTTTCGGCTGCGGTTGATGTGCCTGAACCGGGATCGTCGTCGTTGAAGTCCGACTGCCACCATGGTGACCTGCTGAGAGTGATGGTTTCACTTGAGCCTGCGCCTGTGCCTGCCCCTGTGCTGTTGCGAGTTTGAACGAAGGTTGCCGGTGAATGTTGGATGAAGTCGACGCGCGAGCTCCCGTCGTCGTCGTCGCTGCTGCTGCTGCTGACGAGGGTCGCACAGGAGCGTACTGGCCCAGTGTGTACTATCGTGTGAGCTCAACTCTAGCTCTCTGGGGGGGTGGCAGGGTTCGCTCACTTTGTGTTGCAGAGTCGCTGCAGCTGCGGTTGAAGGATGCGTCGCCGTCGTCGTCGCCGTCGCCGCGTCGGGATCGTGGAGAGACAGCGAGTCGAGCTTGTTCTCGAGGGTACTCGCTCGACTCAGCACTCGAGAGGTCATGTCTCGGTCTGGGCGTGCAGCCGGTGTAGAGAGAGAGAGTCAGCCGACGAGAGTCGAGTGTGCGAGTGCGAGTTCAGGCCGGAGCGAGGGGAGGCGCGCACGAGCGACTCGGGCGGATCTTCTTTTCCCTCGAGGCACTCTAAACTACGACTCTCTCTCTCTCGGGGGAGCCATGTGGCCATTCACGAGCACGACCACGACCACGACCACGACCACAGCTCCGACAGAAACACCGAATGCGTGCCCGGTCGACCACGACACGAGGGCGCAGTGGTTGAAATCCAACCCCGTCCCGGCCGACGTCGCAAACCAGAACCCGCTCGCACGCCACTTGTCGACAGACAGGCAAGTCTCGACGATCCCAAGGTGGCTGCCCGCATCAGAAGGGGCTCCGACTCGAGAACGCAACGACGACGAGGGCGCCGGCGCCGCTTGCCCGATGCACCGCGACAATGTCAACGCTGCCGAACAAGCAGCGACCGTCGCGTCGGAACAAAACTGGGTCTACCCGTCCCCGGCCTCGTTCTACACGGCGCTCGAACGGAAACAACGGAATCCGCGCGCCGAGGACATGGACATTGTCGTCCCGATCCACAACGCCGTCAACGAACGCGTCTGGCAACAGGTCCTCGATTGGGAACGCCACGCCATGGGGTTGCAACCGGGACAAGACACTGGCAGCCGGTTGGTCAGCTTTGTCGGGAAACCGAAACAGATGACCCCGCGCGCGAGGTGGAAATCCCTCATCGGGTCCGTCCCTCTCTTTTCGGTGTGCGCGCTTCTCTGGCCTCGGCCCAGACATCGCGCGGGCGCCAGACGTGTCCGCGGTGTTTCCTCGTCGGACGTGTCCACAGCTGACCCCGAGCTTGCCTCCCCCCTGCAGCTACACGGCCCCGTTCGACCGGCACGACTGGATCGTCGACCGCCCCTTGCACCCACCCACCTCGTCGTCGTCACCCGCACAAGCGACCGACCTCCGCTCGACTCCTTCCACCCCTCCCGCCGAATCGCCCGAATCGATCCGCGTCCGGTACGTGATCGATTTCTACACCGGCCGCGGGAACCCGCTCCTCTCCGCGCCTCCTCCCTCATCCACCACCGGCTCGGCACCGTCCCCACCACCACCTAGAACAACAACAGCAACAACAACGCCTGCCGGCGCGGAACCGGCCGCGGTCGCACGACCAGAGGAGAGTTTCCGCCCGAATCTGGCCTTCTTTATCGATTGCCGGCCGGCGCTCGATGGGTGGGAAGGCGCCCGGATGCGGTTCAACAAGTTCTGGGGGATCGAGGCGACGCCGCCGTCGTCGTCTTCCTCTTGAGACCCCCGGTCGAAAGAGTCGGCGGCGTTGTACGGGCGCCCGCCTTCTTCTCTTTTGCTTGTTCGACCCCCATGATGTATGGCCCGCGCCGGGTCTCGTGTAGCCCTTTTCTTTCGCAACCCTCCGCAACGCTCCCCTCGCAACTCATCCGTTTCCGTTTCCGTTGCCCCATGGGTCATGATATGGTCGTCTCCGAGTACCTCCGCGGTGTCCGTGGGCCGATGATGAAAGTGATTCGGACCTGCGCGAGCCGAAGCCAAGTCGCCTTCGTTTGATTACCCGCGTCCGCTCACTCACTCCGGCTCCGCTTGGCGGACTGCACTTGTCCTTTAATTGCGCTGCACCTTCTGACAGACCGATTATAGCTGCTAGCCGCACTCCCGACTCGGTTCAAGCGGCACCTCCGCTCCTCGACGCTGCCACACCGGTGCCTCCTCGCCACTGTCCACGGGCTGCGAATAACGTTTGCGCTTCGCTTTCTACTCAAGGGGGTCAGGGGCGCGCGGACGGGCGGGCAGGGCGGCGCGCCATGTCGTTCAACTTTGAATGGCCAGAGTTCAGCGAGGCGTTTTACGATGACGCGCGCGAGATGCTCGCTCAGGTACGACGGTCATCCGCTTGCGGTGTGCACGGAAAGAGAGAGCTGACCCACCCCCCGCTCGGCGTGCACGCAGGCGCTGAACAAGGGGACCAAGCCGCCGATCATTGCGGACCGGATCGAAGTCAAAGAACTCCACATGGGCACAATCGTACGCACCCATCCCTTTCGCTGCGTTTTCCTACTGAGAAAGATAGCTCACTCGAGACCGGGTGCGTCCGTCCGAAAAACCAAAACAGCCTCCGGAGCTCGAGATCTTGGAGATTGGCGACTTGTCGACGGACCGGTTCCGTGGCATCTTTCGGTTGACGTACTCGGGGGACGCCTACATCGTTTTGCAGACGCGCGTACAGGTGCGGACCCGGAGAGCGCCAGATGGGGGGGAACCCACGGCGATGGCGGCAATTCGTTTTTCCCTCCTTGCTGACGCGCAGTTTGTCCCCGCCGTCGCGCAGGCCAACCCGCTCAACGTCCCGCGGCCTTCGCTCGACATTCTCAACTCGCCGCGGATCCTGTTCGCCGCCGCTCCCCTCGTCGTCCCGATGACGCTCCGCCTGTCCAACTTGTCCCTCCGCGCGATCGTCGTCCTCGTCGTGTCGCGTCAAAAGGGCATCACGCTCGTGTTCAAAAACGACCCGCTCGAAAAAGTCGACGTCTCGTCGTCGTTTGACGGCGTCGAGTCGGTCGCCGGGTTCATCCAACGCGAGATTGAGAACCAGTTGAGGGAAGCGTTCCGGAGTGATTTGCCGAGCGTCATTCACCGGTTGAGTCAAAAGTGGTTGAGCGGCGAGGTCAAGAGCGCGGGCAAGGCGGCGGGAGGGTCCAAGGCGGCGCAGAAAGTCGGCGGACTCGTCGGCGAAGGGTTCGACAAGAATGCCAAGATTGAGACGCGGACCGCGTACGACGCGGGACGGTTCGGTGCCTTTCCGGACGGGACCGCTCACGTCTCGGGACTCGGGGGAGGAGGAGGAGGAGGTAGGGACGGTCACGGACCGGCTCTGGCGCGAGGGCGCGCGCATACTCGTCGGATGAGCGCGCGCGATAGCGAGGCAGGCGAGAGCATCGAACTCGACGGGTCGCAGGTCGATTCGACCTGGTCCACGTGGGGCGGCGATCGGATGGGAGGCGGCGGACCGGGCTCGTCTCGCTACAGCGCGGCCGGATCGGATCCCTACCCGGGTGGTCGGTCGCCTTCTTTGCGGCGGATCGCCTCTCGAGCGTCAGCCAGCGCTGCTGCCGCCGCCGCCGCTCAGGCCAAGCGCAACTCGGCCCCGCCGAGCATCTCGCACGACCAACTCGACTCGGTCCCGGAATCGATCGAGTCGTACGATCCGACGTACGGCCTTCGACCCGACTCGATCCCTCAGCATGCCGGGTTCCGGAACTATGAGCGACTGGTCAAGGAGGGTTCGTCGGGGCGAGGACTCGGGGAAGTGCTCGAAGACGTGGAGGGTCTCGGGGGTTCGATACGGAGCCGGCGGCGCAAGGGCGACGTGTTTGACGACGACTTTGAGGACGATGAGGACGACCCGCCCGATCCGGGATCGTCTCCAGAGCACGAGCCGTTCGACCCGTTCGACGGCGAGGAGGAGGACGGCTGGCAGCCTCACCGGAGGTCGGCGCAGTACGAAACGATCCCGGCAGTCGGGGGCGGCACCGTCACGCGCCCTCGCGTCTTTCACACGCAGTCGCAAATGCGGTTCGGCCCGGGTATGGCATCCATGTACGAACCCGCTTCGACTGGATCGCTTACGGCTCACGGCAGCCCTTCTTCGGCTACCGCCCGAAGCGCGGCAGGCGGCTCGACCGCTTCGACAATCGGACTCGGCAGGTCTGCGTCCTTTCACGCTCGGAGTCGGTCCGGCAGCTTTGGAGGTCCGCCGCTGGGGATCGGCCTCGCGCAGCACTTTTCGTCCTCGTCGTCCGCTTCGGGGGCTTCGAGCGCGCGATTCCCGTTCCCGCGGCAGCCGCCTCCACCGTCGTACTCGGCGTATGGGCAAAGCCGGACTGGGAACTCGATCGTGCGCAATACGTCGATGCCGAGTTTGAGCCGGACTTCGACGACGACGACGACGACGGGGTTCACTCCGGCTTCTTCGCTCGCGACGCCGACTCTCACCTCGCACGAAACGAGGGACGAGGATGACGACGCCGACGCGGAGGCAGGACAACTCGCGTTCACTCGGCCGTCACCGGTCGACCTCCTCTCTCGGTCGCCGTCGTCGTTGCTCAGCACGTCCTTCCTGGACGAAGAACACTTGCCGATCCCTCTGAACCCGTCCGGAAACGACTCGTGCGCGCACTTGGCGACTCTGACGAGCTCGAACCAGACCTTGTCGCCGTTCACACGAGACCACGCGCACGTGACGGCACGGAGTTCGCCTCATCTCGGCAGTGGCGCCGCGTCGACCAACGCCAACATCGACGGCATTGGACAACCGAGAGTCGCCATGATCCCTCGAGGTGGATTGGGTACCGTTCTCTCGCCGACGGCGGGATCGTCTCAGCAGCAGCAGCAACAGCAGCAGCAACCGGTCAAAGCCGTACGGAAACGGCTGCATCGGATCGGATCCGCCCGCACGGGTTCAGTCTCGTCCATGTCGGCCATGTCGGGCTACTCTCCTTCCGCCTCGCCGGCGATGCCGAGCTCGCCCACGATGGTCGGCGCGACCGCGTCCACTCGCCCCGTTTCGGCCAGCCGGTCGTCCTCGATCCCTTCCACCGCGTACTCGTCAGCGCACCGCCGGTCGTCCTCGGCGTATTCCTCCCTCTCGCCGACTCGGTACGCCACGCATCGCAATTCGCCGTCGCCCTTCTCGATCACAAGGGGCCGAGTCTCGCTCGCGTCAGACTATGGCAGCGCGATGGGCTCGGCGGCGGGGGTCGGAGCGGGCGCGCCGGTCAAGACGGCGCCGAGCGAATTGAGCGACTACTTCCCGCCCGCGTCTGAAGTCGTCGGGAGCGGCGCGCGCGAAATGCTCAACCGGATGGGTGTGCACTGAGTCTCAAGTCGGTAGCCTTTGTATCCTAGCTCCGCTCGCTCTTCTTCGTTTTCCGATGTTGCTGTAATCCTCAAGTACGCATCTCCTGAGATCGAAGTTTGCTCATCGAGCTACAAACGTCCGAGACCACATGAAGGCTTCTGATAGCAGGAGCTCCGTATCCTTGTCGGACCATTCCTGCGTCGGAAGAGATTGGAGGAACATGATGATCGACTGGCGGCGAGAGTATTGGGTCAGCTCCGTGACATCGGGCACGACCGGGCGGTATCTGTCGCACCTGGAAGTCCATCTCGCGCAGCTGCTCTGACCAGCGGACCAAGAAGGCAAGGCAGACGTAGAGGTGAAACTCGGAGAACGCGTCGCCGCCTTCGGCCTGGTCTCGAAGTGCGTCAGCGTGGTCTGCCAATTTCAAGAAGGATACGACCGCGGGCCGGATCGAGGTTCGTGTCCATGTCGGGGCGCGAGAGACTCACGAGGTAGGTGTCCCACATCCGAACAATGTTCTTGACACTCAGCTCGCGCATCAAGAGGCAGTTCATCCACCGGAAGGCGAACTGGATAAATTCGACGCCCTGCTCTTTCAGGTGCGCCGCGAGTGGGGCTAGGAGTCACAAGACGACCTCAATCAGTCTCCGGCGGCATTCGGAAAGGCTCAGACCTGAACCGATGGCTTCGCGCTCGCAAACGCACCATCGACTCGACCGCACAGCACCTCCATCTTCTTAACGAGCCGCTGAATGCCCGGCTGCGCAAAGATGTAGTTGTCCTGGATGCCGTCGAGCAGTTTCGAGAGGCACCAGAACGAGTCGGCTTCGAGCGCTTCGAGGACTTCGGGCGGGAGGACCGAGACGTCGAACGTTTCAGGGTCGGCGTCTGACAGGTAACACGCGCGATCGTCAGCCTCTTGCCCCCTGCGCTCCAAAGTCCGCGAGTATCGGTCGATTGCTAGAGGCAGGGCGTGTAGAGCAGGTGGCCGGGGAAAAAACTGACCGATGTAGCTCGCGAGAAACACTTGAAAGAACGGCGTCACGAGGTCGTTGATCCCCTGCACGTACCCACTCGCCGGGTGCCGGATCGCCCACACGTACAAGACGCGCTCGAGGCTACGCTGCGTCGCCTCCGCTTGCCAGAGCGGGACGCCGGGCCGAGTCCGCGGGACGTCGATGCTGATCTGGTGCCAGAGCGGGCCGTCGAGGCCTTTGACGCCGCGCGAGAAGGCTTGCTTGACGAGGGATGCGTATTCAGTTCGCTTCCGGGCGAGGGTGGCGGTCCGTCGCGCGATAGGGCCAGGGAGGTAGCCCTGTGAGCGACGGTGACACGCGAGTCCATTAGCTTCAGGTACGCAGTAAGGCAGGCCAGTACAACCGATTGGCGATATGAGGTATCTCGCTCGACTCACCAGGAGAAGCTGCCAGACCATCGGCCGCAACTCGTTCGGCACGCCGCTCCACGCCAGCTTTCTCAACTCTGCCAGGTCGACATTCTCCTCGTCGCCGAGGACCTCCAAAAACTTTCGCTTCCGGCGGTTCTCTCTCCCGCGCTCGCCTTCTTCCTCTGGGTTCGGCGGCGCCGGTTCGAGTTCAGTCGCGATCAGGTTCGCCTCGTGCGACGAAAAGGCGTTGGCGTTCAGCGGTGCGTAACCCAGGGGCGGGCCCGAATCCGAATCCGAGTCGGCATCTTTGCCGCTGCCGCCAGTAATGGCGGTCGGTCGCTTCCGATAGCCGTTTGGAGGAGGCGGAGGGTGGGAAGGCAACTCGGGCGACCCGGGATTCGAAAAGTCGCTAGGGTCTGGTGCTGCAGCAGTCGACGGCGGAGCTGGTGATGTCCGCGAAGGGGCCGGGCGCGGTTGCCATGCAGTCCGAAGGCGTGCGAGGACATGTGCCGGGTCTGTGGGCGCGCGTGTGTGAGAGAGAGAGGGTGCCTCCCATTTGTCAGCTCACCGTACTGCCAAGACGCCCGGTACGGAGAGAGAGATCACCTTTGACGAGATCGGCCACGTCGCGTCGGACCGCTCGCTTGCACTTTTCCTTGCCGTGACCCTCACCTCCCTCGGTCTCTTGTGCCGGACGATCGTGGCCCTCCCCGTCCGTCTCAACTTCTTCCCGAAGTGGCCGCGGAGCCTGTCCCCGCTCAATACTGCTCCGCCTCCGTTCCTCCTCGACTTCTTCTTGGACGACTCGGTCTGCTTCCTCCTGTACGCGACTCGCTCCTGCGAGGTAACTCGTCCCTCGTTGGAGTGAAGTGTGCAAGCCGCCCGGACGACCGGACAATGCGGCGGCGACGGCTTCGGCGCCTAACGAAGGGGACGGGACTGAGCCTGCTCCGGCCGAAGAGAGGCCTGGAGATGCGACGGGGAGAGAGGTAGTCGAGACAGAGTCTGGGAGGTGGGAACGCGAGGACCCGGCGGCGGTTGCTGCTGCTGCGGGAGTTGCGCGCGAGTACGAGTACAGGACGGAAGGCGTCGCCGCGGGCGAAGTGCCTCCGCCCGTGGCGGGAAAGTACGAAGCGGGCGATGAGCCCGATGTCGCATTGGTGGTGCTGGAACCGGTCCCGAAGAGGGACGAAGAGGTCGAGGCGTGCGAAGGACGAGCGGCGGGCCTTAGGCTGAACGGGTTGAACGACCACGTCGAGCCGGCCGAGGTCGGACTCTGACCGGACGCAGAGTACGGTTCACCGGTCCGGATCGGCGAGATCGACTTGCGAGCTGCCGCTGCAGCGGCTGTCGTAGACTGTGCCCCACCTCGTCGACTGGTCCGATCGTCGCGGAGTGACAAGCCGCCGAGCGCGTCTGCGGGCAAATCGTCGTCGTCGCTCGCTTCGTTCCAGGTTCCGTCGTCGTCTACAGGTACGGCGGTCGGCGTCGAGCCTCTCCTGTTCCCGCTCGATCGTGGATCCGACGACGACGACGACGACGACGTTGCCGCGTTCAGGCTGACGTGTTTCTGACTTGAAGTGCTCATAGATCGGTGAGGCGGCGCTCTTCCGGTCCCTTGTGGAGCAGACGGTGCGCGTCCGTAGCCGAGCGAGTGAGGAGCGGACGACGTCGAGGCAGTCGACGATGACGCTGCGTGCGAGCGATCACTCTGGCTGTCGCCGCTGCCGCCCCGTGTAGGAGAGCTAGGAGTAGCTCGTCCCCACAGTGGCATCGATTCGCTGCAGTGTGCGTGTGTGTGTGTGAGACTGAGCGAGAGCGCAAACACGCACCACGTCAACACAACGGCAGGGACGAGGTGGGGGGAACCTGTGCCGCTGCCACTCTCGCTCTCTGCTCGCGGTTCAGGCTACGTCGAGAGCAGTCACAGATCTCTCTTGCCAGACAGGCCAGGTTATCAGCCGCACGAATGCGCTTCCCGAGGGAGATGAGGGCCAGCCAGGGTCAAAGAAAAGAGTTTTCTCCAAGCGAGTCGAGAGCTCGGAGCACGCTACAGAAGCAGGAGTCGAGTTCTTTGAGGCGATGTCAAGGTGTTGCACATGTCTGAATCGAGACTTTGCAGTGGCAAGGGGGAGAGCGAGGCGAGTGAGTCATGGGCACTCGTCCACCCAAGACAGCGAAAGTTTGAGCGCGTCGTCGTCGGCGGCGAATTGCGGTGACACGCGCTCCCCGCTCTCTCGTGTACAGCCTGGGACTGTGTGGACGAACCACCACACCCTCTTCATCAAAGCCCACTCTCCTACCCGCCCGTGATCGCAGCTATGGCCGCCGCTCCTTCTCCTCTCGCCCAGGCTCACCGCCCGCCCCGGTCCGACGCCGGCAGCGAATCCGAGTCCGACTCGGACGAACCCCAGCAGCAGCAGCAGCAGCAACCGCAAGCGACCAAAAACACTTCAGTCCAGTCGGTCCAGCAACGGTTGGCCGAGTTGTCGCTGATCAAAGAGGTCGACATCGACACTTCGAAGCTCGACGCTCTCACGCCCGAAGTCATCCAGAACCAGGCAACGATCAACATTGGTGAGCTACAGAGGGACTGTGGCGACCCGGGTCCTAGCTCCGTCGGCGCGACTGTGCGACGTCGACGAGGGAACGCTCTCGGTCACGTCGCACTCGGTTCCCGGTCGAGGCGGTGCATCACCTTCTCTCGCGCTCTCCTGGCTCGAAGACGAGCACAGCCGGATCGTCTGCGACAGGCATCTGCAGGAAACAAGGGGTTGCTACCTACGGTGGACGCGCCGGGTTCTGCCCGGCTGGCGTGAGATGCCTCCTGGGGTCTGAACGACGAGGTTCGCCCGTGCACCGGGGATTCTAGGCCTCTCTTGGGTGCAGTCGTTCAGAGGCGAATGCCCCTGGACGTATGGGATAACGTGCGCAGGCTCGAGCCGAGGACAGCGCGGACAGCCGAACCCACGTTGCCGAGGCCGCTTCACTGACCGAGTCTCCCACGCGTCCCTTTCTCCCATCTCGCTTGCAGGTACCATCGGTCACGTCGCACACGGAAAGGTGAGCTCGAGTCTTGGTCCCACCCGGCGGCGTCGCCTTTCTCGAGTGACGGGAAAACTGAACCTGCAAACTTATCGCCCCCTTTGTTCGTCCCCGCCCCACAGTCTCAAACGGTCAAGGCCATCTCGGGAGTTCACACTGTCCGTTTCAAGAACGAGCTCGAGCGTAATATTACCATCAAGCTCGGTTACGCGAATGCCAAGGTGCGCTGCTCCCTCACGCGCCGCCGGACCCTTCGCACATGAGACGCTAATCCGTCCGCCGCGTCGCCCCCGACCAGATCTACAAGTGCCAGAACCCGAGCTGCGAGCGCCCGAGTAGCTACCGGTCGTACAGCTCGGACAAGGAGGCCGAACCGCCTTGCGAAGTGCCCGGCTGCGGTGGAAAGATGCAGCTCCTCCGGTGCGTGCTACCTCCTTCAGCCCTGGACGTCCCACGATTCCGCGCGCGCTCACACTACCCTCGGACTCTTCGCCCTGCTACAGCCACGTCTCGTTCGTCGACTGCCCCGGTCACGACATTCTCATGGCCACCATGCTGAACGGTGCCGCCGTCATGGACGCCGCCCTCCTCCTCGTCGCCGCCAACGAGACGTGCCCGCAACCGCAGACGTCGGAGCACCTCGCCGCGATCGAAATCATGAAGCTCAAGCACATCCTCGTCCTCCAGAACAAGGTCGACCTGATCCGCGAACAGCAGGCCGACGAGCACCACCAGCAAATCTTGCAGTTTGTCAAGGGCACCGTCGCCGACGGCGCGCCGATCGTCCCGATCTCGGCTCAGTTGCGGTACAACATTGACGCCCTCGTCGAGTACATCGTGACCAAGATCCCGGTCCCCGTCCGCGACTTTACGACGGCGCCCAAATTGATCGTCATTCGTTCGTTCGACGTCAACAAGCCCGGTTCGGAGGTTCACGAGCTCAAGGGCGGTGTCGCCGGTGGTTCGCTCCTCAACGGTGTCCTCAAGGTGGGTTTGCGGATCGATCTGAGGAGCTCTTTGTCTCCGCGCGGACGGCTGATCCTCTCCAACCTCCGCCGCGCGTCCCCCACAGCTCGGCCAGGAGATTGAAGTCCGACCCGGTGTCGTCTCGAAGGATGCCGAGGGCAAGATCAACTGCAAGCCGATCCGGAGCAAGATTGTCTCGCTCCTCGCCGAGAAGAACGAGCTCAAGTTTGCGGTTCCGGGCGGTTTGATCGGTGTCGGTACCCGTGCGTAACACGCTTCTCTGCCTTCAGCGGACGCGTGCCGTACCGTACGCGTGTGCTGATTGATAAAAGGGGTGGCGCACAGTGATCGACCCGCAGTTGACGCGTGGTGACCGATTGGTCGGTCAAGTCCTCGGATCCAAGGGTTCGCTCCCGTCGATCTACACCGAGATCGAAGTCAACTACTTCTTGCTCCGACGACTCCTCGGTGTCCGGTCCGACGACAAGAAGCAGACAAAGGTCGCCAAGCTCGCCAAGAACGAGATTCTCATGGTCAACATGTGCGTCTCTCTCTCACGCGTTTTCTGAGCTTCCTTAATATTCTGATGCGCTTGGGTGGGCTGTACTGACGATGTTGCGGCCTCCTGTAGTGGCTCCACGTCGGAGGGCGGTCGGATCGTTTCGGTCAAGGGAGACGTGAGTTCCGGGCCTTCTCCCGCGTCTCCCGGTCCTCCTGAGCATTCCCTGACCCTCCTACGTGCTGCAGCTTGCCCGGATTGTGCTCAACCAGCCAGCCAGTTGTGATGTCGGCGAAAAGGTTGCGCTCTCGCGACGAATCGACAAGGTAAGTCGCCGATCGGACTTGGGGAAAACGCGGCGCAAGCTCTCCCCTCTGTTTCCTTTTACTGACGTCCTGCGACTCTCTCACAGCACTGGCGTCTCATTGGATGGGGTGCCGTCCGACGAGGAACCGAATACGAGCTGCCGGAAGACTACTAGACTTCCGGACTGCCGCTTCATCGCCTCTCGACTTAGATCGCGGTCTCGATTTCGGGCGCGCTCCCCCTTCTACCCTTCTATGCATGTCCACTCTTACTCTTGCTGTGCTTGTACTCATCTCCTCCCTTTCTTCCTTTCCTACTCTTTCTCATCTCGGCTCGGGGGCCTGTCTCCCCCTACCTTGTTGCACGCGATACCACAACGGCCACTGTCCTCCGCAATGCAAAAAAGGGCTGTTCTGTCGCTCCATCAGGGTGTGTGAGTGCTTTCCGAGCTCGTCCGAGCTGTTGACGTTGCCCAACCGAGCGAAAGCCGTGGAAAGCGCGTGGAGCGGAGCCACTCGCTCGCCACTTCGCCCTCTTCCCTCCTTGCTCTCGACCACACCTCGATGTATCGCTTTGCTGGACCCACACAGGGTGAACTTGCTTCGCCAGTGCCGCAGGAAAGGCGCCCGAGCGCGCTCGTGACCGACGCGCAATTCGAGTCTGCCGTCGACGACAAGGGAGAGACGGCGTCGCTACCGTTGCCGGCTGCGCCTCACCGCGAATCGCCTCGGAAGCGGCGGCCGACGGTGCACGAAGGTACGCGTGTCGATTTCCGGCATGCCGCGCGTCCGAACGAGGTGACGCGGAGTAGGCTGACCCGCCCGGGCCGGATCCAGTAGGTGGAGCGGGATCATCTCACGCGACGGGACAGCACTCTTTCGACTCGCTCGACCTCGGACCAGAGTACTCTTTCTTTGCTCGCACTGCCTCTGCCCCTCCGAAGCAGACCGGACCGCCTCCGAGTGGAGCGTTGCCCCCGACTCCGCCGCCAAAGCTCGCGCGGGCCAAAACCGTCACCATGCCTTCGGTCGACGTCGCGCACCCTTACAAGCCACCGTCGGGACTCGACGGCATTCCCGGTTCGGACGAGGAGACGGCCGCGCTGATCAAGTCGGTTGCAGAGAGCCAGCACGGCGGATCGCCAGTCCAACACCAGTACCAGGAGGAGGCGTTCGGCGAATCGGTCAAACTCGCGACTGCGACCGCGCACCCGCTCACGCTCTCTTCGGCGCGCCACCAAACGGCGTTCGAGGACTCGCAACCTCTCGAACACCTCCCGAAACTCGAAGCGGGATCGACGGATCCGACGGCGTACCCGAACTGGCACGTCCTCGCCGAGCGCGAAGTCGAGCTCGCGCGCCTCAACAGCGGCGACCGCCTCGATGCTGTCCTCGCCGATCCGGACGCCGCCGAGTCGCTTAGGGCCTTTGCAGCGAGCTTGCCAGACCCGCGCGCGAGCCTCCTCCTCTCCCTCTACAACGACCTTTTGGCCTTCTCAGCTCAAGCGGCGACGCTTCGCCTCGCGTCCTCGGCCATCTCTTCGAGCTACTTCCTCGCCAATTCACCGTTGCGCCTTTCGCTCAACATCGCGCAGCGTGGGCCGACGCTCGCCGTCTTGTACCGGACCGCGGCAGTTGGTCACGGCCTCAACGAGCCACTTCAAGCGATCAAGCGCGAGGTGAACGAGCAAGTCCTCGAGCTGTGGGTCCAAGAGACGTCGATCAAGAAGCTCAATGCCCGCCTGGGCATGTGGCAAGTCGGAGCCGGCTGGACAGGCCGCGTCGTCCTCGAAGAAGGCGGACCGGACGCCCGTTCGGACGGCCTGACCGAGTCGTTCTGCCTCACCGACCCGAACCTGCACGACAACACCATCGTCGCGGCGTCCGAAGGCTTTGCGGCAGTGACGGGGTACCCGGTTCCCGAGATTGTTGGTCGCAACTGCCGCTTCTTGCAGGGTCCCGGCACCTCGCCCGCGTCCGTCAAGCCGCTCCGCGACGCTCTCCTCCGCGGCGAGCGGGTCACCTGGACCGTGGTCAACTGTGAGGCTCGGTCGATACATGCGATTTTGATTTTGGGCTGACCTTGCATCTCGGCAGACCGCCGTGACGGAACGCCCTATTACAACCTGATCTGCCTGAACCCTCTGCGCGACGCGCACGGCAAAGTCCGCTTCATCCTCGGTGGCCAGGCGGATGCCACTGCGACCATGCAGCAGGTGCTCCCGGCGCAGCGCTCCGGTGAAGGCGGCTCGCGCCCCGCCAGTTTCTCGCCGTCAGTGCAGGAGCAGCTCGACAAGCTGCAGCCGGCGCACGAGGTTCAGCGCTCCTCGCTCGGGACAAACGCAGCGGCATCGATCTCGAACTCGGCCATCCAGGAATACCCTTACCTGCCTCCGGCCAACCCGATCCCTTCGCACATCCTCGAGACGCGCACCCCGAGCCCGCCTGTCGCCTACAAGCTGCGTGGTCGCTCTTCGTCGGGTCGCTCCTTGCCCAAGATCTGGAAGCTCGGTCACAAGCAGAAGGACGACTCGGCGTCGACCGCGAGCGGAACGAACGGGAACCGCAAGAACAGCGGTGAAGATGACAGGGCGTCCGTTGCCACGAGCCTCGGCACTCAGGCTGGTCTCGTGAGTTCACGCGTTCCGGCTGGGAACCAGAGATTTGACCGTCGACCGACGACCACGTCACTAGGCTGTCGACTTTGTCCCGTCGAACACGTACACAAAGGTCGCGCTTATCGATGCGACCTCTGGCCAGATCGCGCACGCGACGCCCGAGCTGGCGCGGCTCGTCGGTAAGCTCTCGTTATGAATGTCGAGCACAGGCGCGTGACTGATGCACAGATCACAGGCCTGTCCCGCACGGCGTATTCCTCGCTCGCCGGCACCGAGCTCGTCAAGCTGCTCGCCGCTCCCGTCACTGACTCTGCCACGTCGCCGAAGGACGAGCTCATCAAGGAGCAGACGCGTCGCTTGCGTCGCAACGTCGAGATGGCGATCGAGCAAGGTCACGCCTGCAAGAACTTTGTCCGCATCAAGGAGCAGAACAAGTCCAAGTTCCTGTGCGGTGTCCGATCGCCCCACCCTTGTAGCCATGTTGCTGACTCTGACTCGTTTGCAGCGGTGTGCCGACGAAAGGCGAGAAGAATGGCGAGCTCCGCCACGCCGTCCTGCACCTCACGCCGCTCAAGTGCGCGGAGGGCAAAGTCACGTACTTCGCCGCCATGTGAGCTGCTCGCTCTTGCTTCTGCGCTTCTGCTGCACAGGGCAAGCTCGCGCTCACCTTCACTATCGCCTACAGCTTTGGATGATCGGATCGCTTCAGACTGCTTGGAATGCTTGGGCAACTGTGTGCCGTTATGTAGCTCAACTGTACCGTATCTGGCGTGTTCTTCATGAGAGAAACGGCTCCTCGCATGTTATACTTAGACTGTGCGTATGTATGTGAGTGACGGAGCTCTTCTGGCGTGCGTTTTACCGCGCTAGAGGCTGTTCGATTCTCGAGAACATCGCCTCTCGCGGTCTGTAGCCTGATGCCCAGGGAAAGGAGCGCAAGAAAGGATTAATCAAGACTGAGTATCTATGCCCGGGTACCTTCGACAGACAGTCGGGGAATAGACGAGAGCATTCGCGGAAAGTCCGTTCCGCCGGATGCGTGTGTGAAGCGGTCGGCCGCGAAGAGGAGGCGAGCCGGAGACCGCAATCATCGCGCAAAGATCCAGACAATCGAGTAGAAGGTCGATCCGAGGAAGCGAATCGCCGCGAGGCCTGGAGAGAAGGTCAAGTCAGTCCGTGCCTGCGCCACCTCAAGGTCGAGCCCGTATCTCACCCGCGACCGAATAGAGCAGGAAAGCCATGTAGACGTTGCTTTGAGTCGACGTGACGGCCGATCCGGCGCTCGTACTGAGGATGCCGGCGACGAGGCCTGCGTTCGACAAGACCCAAACGAGCAGAACCTGTCGGTGGACACCGCGTTAGCGACCTTCCCGATTGCGCGACGCGAGCATGCCCCTTCAAGTCAAGACGTACGTTCGTGCGGATCGCGCGGTAAGAGTCTGTCATCTTTGTCTCGGCATCGATCGACTTCTTTTCGGGCGGCGCCTTGGACGCCAAGACGTGGCAGGCGTCGTCGTAGGCCGCATTGATGTCGGTATCGCTGGTAGGTACTGCCACGTCGACCCCGTCGCCCTTTGCAGGTGCGACACCGAGATCGGTGGAGACTTTCTCCTCGGGGCGGTTTCCCCATGTCTGGAGGTCGCAGAGGGGTCAATCTTCGAGCTAGAGGGTCCGGAAAAGAGGGCTATACGCACCACATCGTTGATGTTCGAGAAGGCATAGCTGTGGGGGCGTGAAAGCCAGTGCGAGGGTCAGCAGGCAGAATCAGACATGGGCGCCTTCGGGGCGCCGGCAGGAGTGTTCCCAGGCCTCCTGGACCCCCGGCAACGCTCCTGTACGTCTCAGGAGCGAAATTCGCGTACACATTCACGACATTTGTCATCGCGGGGCTGAATAACAAGTACTGGAAGAACGAGGTGAACATGTGGGCCGGATCGAAGAAGATGAGCGAGGAAATCAAGTAGAGGGCGTAAGTCGACAGGAGCGAGATGACGATATTCCTGTACGGTCACAAGGTGCTCAGTATACGACCGAAAATAGACCGGGGAGAGCGCCGCGACACACCGGAAGGTCGTGTTCGTGAAGATGTCGCCGACGGAGAACTTGCCGCCGCTCGCTTCGATCGCGTCTTTCGCGTTGACGATGCTGTAGTACGTGATGACTCCAGCGGCGATCTGAGCCCGATGAAGTCGTCAGTCAACGTATAGCGCGAACTCTGTTACGCCCTGCACCTGGCGTCGCATCCGCCGCGGACCACAAAGCTTCGGGAGCGACCGGACTCACGAGCATATACACCATGATCAGTGCGAACGAGATAATGATGACGAGATAGAACCCGTGACTGCCTTGCGGGCGGTTGCCGAGCGCGAGGATGAAGCAGCAGACTGTGAGTGGTGAGAAGGTCATCGAGTCAGTTCTCCGGTTCGATGACAAGACGTCGAGTTCACTTACGCAAGAGAGCGACGTAGTAGTAGTGCACGACGATGTTCTGCATACAGGAGGCAGTCAGCGGGAGCTTGTGCGATGAGCTCCCGAACCGCAGCTCACGAAGTAGTGAATCCCTTTCAGACCGAACGAGGCGTCCTCCATCGAGGCTGTCAAGATGTACATGATAATGTCTGCATTGTAGGCTCGTCAGCTGGGCAAGGCGAGAAGAACGAAAACATCGACTCTTACACCAGTTCGCGAGCGAGAACCAGGCAAACCTGGCAGATCACAAATTAGCCCCCCTCAATCTTCTCACACACTCCGACCCGCTCACACTCACAGCATGTTGTACGTCTGGTAGAAGAGCTCGACGTGCAGCCACAGCTTGCGCATGAACGAGTGGTCCGACCTATCTCGGCGGCGAGGTCAGCCATTCAGCCCATCCAGGGGCTCCCTTCTGAGGGCAAGAGTCGCCGACGCACCTGTAGAGGTATCCAAAGTGGTACGAAGAGTGGATACCGGCAAAGAACGATCCGTTCAGCCATCGACGACGCTGGGCGATCAAGTCGGGAATTCGGTCGGGCACGTCCTGCAGTCATAGAAAGGCACGTCAGCTCCGCACAAACAGCGAGATCGCCTTGGCCCGGCATAATCGGCGATGAAAGACGCACGGTGACAGCGTACGCGCTTCGCTGGTAGTGCAAGACCCACGCGCTCCCGCGCTTGGCGACGAGCTCCCAGCACAGGATGCGGTCCTCGGCGAGGTACATGTTCTTCGTCCACAAGCTGCCGCGCAAGCACATCAGAATCGCGTCCAATCTTAACGCGACAACAGGAGAACGTACTCGGCGTCGACGGAGTGGTGGAGAGTCTCGCCCTTAAAGTACTCTTTGAGCGGTCCTTCACCTTGCGCATTGTTCTGCAGAGCGATGTAGCGGTCTACTCGAGGGCCCGAGCGTCAGTACGGACGATCAAGATCAGGACAAGGGAAGGGAAAACACAGCTCACAGGCCGAGAAAGCGCCGGGCAAGACGGTGATGTAGCCGAACACCGATTCGAGCGGCTTGTCGAGAATGTCTGCCCGGCGAACGTTCAGTCAGCTCGACTTTTCCTCGCGAAAACAATAAGAGCGTGCAAATGACTGACTCGACATCTTGTACTCAAAGTTCTGGGCGGCGACGCTGTCCGGAACAGGTTTGTCAGCTACTTCCTCCACGCGAACATCCTCACGAGCAAAACGCCCGCAACTCAAGGCATGAACGCACAGCGGGTTGATCCTGCGTGAAGGTCGTCAGCGATCCGAGGTTTGATGGGGAGGATCCAAGCGAAGCGAGCGCGGCTTACAAGTTGCGGAAGTATTTGCCCTTGAGGGCGACAATCTCGCCGCAAGCCCCGCCGACATTCGAGTTCAACTGTGGGCGCGTCAGCGCATTGAGAGGATCGGATCAGCCCTCTGTCTGCACAGAAAGCGAGCAGCGAACGTCGGAACAGCGCCGCGCGACCCACGTCAAACACCTTCCAGAGCTTGTACAAGCTGGTCGGGCCCGGTTGCGTTCCGACGTCGAGCAGGATGCACACGTTCGGCTGCAGGATCGGTCCGAACGCATTGAAGAACCAGCGGTGCGAGTTGATTTTCTTTGCGCTGCAGGGACAGGTATCGATCGTGTCAGTCTAGCGAGCGGGAGAAGGAGGGCGGACGAGGCGGCGGCGGACTTTTTCTCCTACGCGGTGGACAATTCGCGTCAGTTCAGGTCCTCATACTTCTCGTCAGAGAGAGAATAGCGTACCTTGAGGCAGAAGATGACTGCACGCAGAGGCAAGCGTTGATAAAGTCGGCAGTCAGCGATCGTTCTAGTTCGATCCCGGCGATCCTTCGCGCTCTCGCACGTACTCTGTACCGGAACGATGCCCCGCTCGGCCGACTTGAACTTGAGATCCGGGTCGATCGAGACTGCAGAGTAAAACAAACCCTCTCGAGCTCATCAGTGCCGGTCCCCGTGTTGCGCCGTATCTCCATATTCGATGGGGGAAGTGAACGGACTCTGCGTCGTGTACTCGTAGATGTGCGCCGTGACCGGTTTCCCCGCAACGACGTTCTTCGCCACGCCGTCCTGGTAGACGCCCATCGCCGCGAGGACCGACAGCGTCCGCGCGTTGATTTTGGCGCGACCGTCCGAGACGACGCAAACGACGACTAAGCGAGCGTCATGACGCCGGTCAGTCAGAGAAATATCGAGACAAGCTCACGGCCCGTATAGGGGGCATACGCACCTTTCTTCCAGCCGTCGGCGCCCCAGATCTTGCTTCGGTTCCGCTCGCACAGGTGCTGGATGTTCTCTGTGGGTGCGAGCACGATCGAGGTTAGCAGCGACTTTCAGCGCGCCTGACGCATGCTGCAGTGGTAGAAGGCTCGGAGACCCACTCATGACGCCGTGCATCGTCCGGCAGAACAAGACCTCGTCCTCCTGCAGGTCGTGTCTCTCCACCGATCAGCTAGCCCCCCCTGACCCCGCTCGAGCAACTCCGCGCGACGCACATTGTACATCGTCAGGACGATAAAGAGCTCGGTGCGGCGCGGCGTCTGGTACAAGATCTGGCGGAGCGCGTACTGCTCGTTCAAAAAGTCGTCGGGCTGTCGACCGCAATTTATCAGCTGCCGCAGTTCGCGCCATCTCCCTGATTGAACCTGCGCATCGACTACGCACATCGCACGTCGCTGCCGTGTAGCGCATGTGGGTGAACTCGCGGTCGTCCTTGCGCGGACACCGCTCGAGCAGTTTCGGCGGGACCTGACAGTCGAGGACGAGGTTGCCGTGGTACAGTTGGACGCCTGCACGGATTCCTCTTCAGATCTCAAGCTCTTGGGAAAAGCGGGACAGCGCGCGAGTACGCACGCTTGACGGTCTTGTACCGCCGCGGTTGCCGTTGTGGGATCCTCCCGTACCGAATGATCGAGTCATTGTCGTAGCCGCCGCCGCCGCCTCCTCCTCGTTGGCCGTACATCCCTGGTGAAGGCGGAGGGTACGGCGCTCCATAGCCCGGACCGCCTCCTCCTGCGTAGTACCCTCCCTGCTGCTGCTGGTGGTGCTGCGCGCCCATGAGGGGATCGAATCCGCCCGGCAAGTTCAGAGTCGGGTCGGCCTGACCGGGTGCGTGCCCCGTCGTCGAGTTCGAGTAGCCGTACTGGTGCGGTTGAGACGACGACTGGAGAAGGGGTGCCTGCGCATCGTCGTCGTACGTCCCTCCCCCTCCTCCTCCGGTCGTGGGAGCGACGCCGTGCTGAGGGTGCAAGTAGGGGTTCATCCCGCCTTGACCGTCTTGCTGCTGATGGTGGTATGGCTGGTGGAGTTGCGCTGCGGCCGTTCCGTACGAGTTCGGGTCCGCCAAGTCTCCGGTCGAATGGGCTCCACCTCCCTCGTACATGCCTCCGCCTCCGCCGTATTGCCCGTACCTCCCTTGTTGCTGCTGGATGGGCCACGTCGGTTCCTGATTGTCGTTCAAGTGGTACGAAGGGGTCGCGAACGGGTCTTGGTCGACCTGCGTCGCCGGGTACGGTTGGTGGATGTTGTCGTCGTCGGCTGGTCTCTGCGCGTTCGCATAGGTGGGAGTCGTCCCTGGCAAGTGAGCATAGTGCCCTGCATAGGGATCATAGCCTGCCATCTCGAGTCCTGGCGAGATCAAGAAGAGATGACGGCGGTCGGCAGAGGAAGATCCCGTTTGCTGAGAAGGTCGACTCGTCACTCGCTGGGATCGACTCCGGGTATAGGGAGCGCTTCTCCAAGCCCGAGATAGTTGTCTGCCTCTTCTTGCAGTTGTAGCCTAGAGAGCGCCAGCGCTGCAGGCCATTCTCGAGTGGAATCCGGGGCCGTTGTCGGAGTTTGCACCGCCTCGATCTCGGCGAATCGGTCGGCTCACGCGCGCAAACCGTCACTCAACTTTACAACACACGGGCGACACAGGAGCAGCAGGGACAGGCACCCCGTATAAAGGCACCGATGTCAAACACCCTGTCTCGATCTCGCGCGTCATCCTTGTCCCGATCGAATGCGAACTCGGGAGGTCCACCACCCCACCGACCGACCACTCCGCTCCGCCGAATCTCGTCCAGCTCGCTCAGGGCCCTCTCGCTCAGTCACAGCGCTTCGAGGAGGTCTCATGCCGCAGCTGCTGCTCAACTGGCAGCACCCGATCTCGGACACGACCTCACGGGGGCCGCCGCCGCCGAACTCGACTTGGCGTCGGTCGAACTGCCGCTCGTCCACCTCGCCCCGATCCTCGCCGAACTCGCAGACAGCGTCTCCGACTTGACTTCGAACCTCGACGCGCTCGAACTCGTCCACGCGAGGTTGGACGGGTTCAACGACGCGCTCGCCGCCTACTTGCTCGGGTTGAGGGCCAACGGGTACACGGTCGACTTTCAAGAGGCGCCGACGCGACTCAACTTTGAGATGAGTGCGCAGGCGAGGCACGACAGGTTTCTCAAAGAGGAAGAGGACAGGGTCATGGCCCATTTGCACGCCCGCACCACCGCCGCGGCCGACTCGGACTCGGAGGGGGACCCATTCGGCGACGGCGGCGGCAGCAGCGGCGCCGGCGCACAAAGGGGTGGAGAGAGCGACGCGACCTTCATGAGCGCGGCAGGGGGGGGAGGCGGCGACGCCTCGTTCGTCTCGAACCACGGGTTCAGCGACGGGCCGACACCGAGCCGGGGCGGCGGACGAGGCGGGATTCCGCGGGGAGGGAGCGCAGCAGGCGTCAGAGGCGGGCGTGGAGGTGCCGGCGGTGCAAGAGGGGGCGCTAGAGGAGGAGGGACCCTCGCAGGACGGAAACGGAAAGAAGAGATGGCGGTGAGTGATCTCGGACTTGGCCGCTCCAGCCCCTGCTGACTACCACCTGGGTGCAGACATTCGCCGACCCGATCTTACCACTGTTGCCGATCGATATCCGCGAGAAACGCCGCGCCGAGACTGAAAAGGTCCTGTGGTCATTACGCGAGCGGCCGAACGGTACCACCAGTCCGTCGAGATGCTCACCACTCGACACCGCCCGGCGTGCAGATCTTCGAGACTGACCCCAACTCACGCACGCTCGCAGTGCAGGACCTCGTCGGGAGCCTCTCGGCGGGAGGCGCGGCACAGGCCGTACCGCAGGTTCGGATCAACGAGTGTATCCTCGCGCTCGTCCGAGCCAAAGTCGTCGTCCGCGCCGTCGTCAAGGTAAGCTTTGGGGCCATTTCGTGTCTTGCCTGCTTTCACTCGTGCTACGCGCCCTCGGAAGTCAGGTTCTAACGCAGGCTGATCCTCCTCGCAGGGCGCGACGACGTACCGCCTCGACCCGAATAGATGTGCGGTCTGACCGATTTTTCCCCCCCTGCGCATATATTCACCGCCTCTCTACCTACGCTCGACCCACTCTTATTTCGCCCAACAGCGCATAATCTCCCGCAGTACTCTGTTGTCTGAACAATGTACAACTTTTTCCCCTCAGCTACGTTTCCTCGCCTTTCGCGACGTTCCATGAGCCGGCGCATGTGGATCCGCCTCGCCCAGTCTGCGAGCGAGTTCCACCGTTTCGTAGACGGTGCGAGCGATCTTCTCCGGCAATCCGGGCGTTTCAAGGACCGCCGCAAGGCCCTGTTCAGGCCGCGGCTGCAAGGGCACATCGTGCTGGCGAGTCAGAGGCCGTTTTTTCTGGAGTGTGGCGCTCGGTTGGACCGTGGCGGTTTGGAGAGGTGCGCCCGTTCGAGGTGGAACGGTGCGGGTCCTTAAGAGGTGGCGGGACTTTGCGGCAGGTGGCGGGAGGCGAGTCGGTTCATGCAAAGCGGCACGAGGCCGCACTTCTGCTTCTCTCAATCGAGCGGGCGTAGTCGGGCGAGGCGAAATGGGCGAAAGGAGAGAAGAAGGCGGAGCGGGAGGTGGCGGCGGCTTCGAAAGATCCGGTCGCTGCTTGTTGGCGAGGAGAGCGTCGACTTGCTCATTCAAGCTCGCGATCACAGCATCGTGACTCCTGCTGTCGTGTTCGGCAAACTAGAAGCAAAGGTGCTGTACTTGAGCGCTTCCAAGCTTGGGAGACGAAGATCGCAAGTGAACGCGGCACGGACCTCGAGGACGTCAGAGATCAGCTGCGCGACCCGTTGCTCCGTTTCATAGCTGAGGCTCTGCTCTGCATGCCAGAGTAAGGCGTGTAAGAAAACTGAGGGCAACGCTCACGCGAGGGACGGAAGATGCTCACGCTGCCGCTGCTCGTGGAAGCGCGCCTCAATGTCCAAGAAGAGCTGTAAAAGCAGGAAGCGCTTGTCAAGTCGTTGTTCAGTAGGGTACCGCGTTTGCGGACTCGCCTCTTGGATCCGCCGCCGGCGGCGCTTGCTGTCATCTCGATCGGAAACGCTCGGAGAACGAGCATCGGCAACTCCCTTGCTGCTCTGCCCTGTTCTTGAGCCTCTTGAAGGCCGCGAAGACGCGTCGAGATTCTTTGGTGGCTGATGTAGGGTCGACCGCGCAGAGCTTGGGGCGGCAGGCTCATTGGCGAATGCGGGCGGGATTGGTTGCTGTGCGCTGGCACGCGATGGACTGCTTGACACTGGGCGGAGAGATCGGCTCGCCCCTGAGGGCCTTGAGCCGGGAACGCCTCGGGTAATAGGGGAGGGAGCGCTGGAGGAGACAAGTCGCAAAGCGAGCGATCGACGGAATGCGCCACTGCGAGCATTCCTACCGAACGAGTGCCGAACGAGGAGCTTCGGGTCAGCTGGTATCGCCTTGCGAAGGGTTTTCATGGGGACTCACTCAATTTTCAGGGCCCAGAAGGCGCCGCCGAGATGATCAGACGCAGCTGCGAAGAAGTGACTGCCGTCGACTAGCGAGACGCAGAAGGGCTCGAAGCCACTGCGCTCGTGCTTCGAAAGGCGCTCGACGGAGACCACCTCTGCCACTTCAAATGCGAGCGAAGGTGACCCGCTGCCGTCTTCGAGCCGGACTGTCAGGTCATGCGGGGTCAAGAGCGCGTAAGCCGGCGTCCACAGGTCGTTGAATGCGAGTAGGCCGTCCGTCATCGGGCGATCGAGCGGTGGGAGCAGAAGCCAGCCCTGTACACATGCCGTGACTCGCCGTCGGGCAGGCCGGCTGGTTTCTGCGTCTGGAAAGCTCACCTGCGCCAGGATCTGCTCGTAGTCGATCGAGGGGCTTCCGCTCTCCAGCGGATCGAGCGTAGAACAGGCTTGCGGTAGACTGCGTACCGATTCATCGCCATGCCCCTTGTCGTTCAGTGATGCCTGATAGGTCGAGTGAGGCTCATGCGCCACAGAAGGATTCGTCGATAACGGCGATGCGCCGGTCGGCTGCTGCTCATCTTGGCGGGCGGCGGGCGGCAAACCAGGCCGTACTGGCAGGAAGAGGTCGCTTCCGTGGGGGCTGTCGAGAGGCGAAAGGTGGCCCGCGGGTTTTCCTGGAAAGGCCGAAATAGGATCGCTCGAAAGGTTCATACGAGGCGAGGCGAACGGCTGAAGAGGGGGCGAGACCAAGCGAGGAGGATGCGGAGAGTCTGGAGCGGGGGCAGAAGCTGGGGGCGCGTGAGGCCGACGCTGAGCCTTGAGGCGGTCGAGTAGGCCTGTTGACAAAGTCGGCGCGATGCGTGGGTGAGGGACGGCTTCTTCGAGTCTTCCGTGAGCAGCCTTGTTCACTTCCGACGTAGCCATGCTGTATGAGATGAGCAAAAGGATCAGTGCTGCGGCTCCCTTGGAGGCGGGAACGCCGCTCGAGATCTAGGGAGCGCACCCTTGCCGAGCAAACATCGTAGGCAGAGGGAGCGAAGAGCTCGGCCATCGTCCCTCTCCGTGCTGCTTCAATCCGTCTTTGGGACCATGAGCAGAATCGTTCGATGGGGAAATGGCCTCTCGGGCGGTTCGGAAAGAGGCCGACCCGCCGCTGCTGCTCGGAAGGTCGACATCCGCTCGAGTCGATCGGAGCAGGTCGTCCGCTTCCGCCAGGCGATCCGCAGCCCTGTCGCCGTATATGTACGGCCATCGTAGCCAGCCGCTGAGCATCGTGCTGGCCCCGGAAGCCGATGACGCGCCGCACGATTTGGTTCGCGATCGATGAGAGGCCAGGCCGGAGGCGGTCGCAGCGATGCTGGCAGGTGTACAGACTGGTTGAGCTTGTAGCCGTCTGAAAAGTGCTCAGTCAAAGAGCTGCTCAGGCTGGATCAGCAGGCGCTGTAAGGTCCCTGTGCCAGCGCTCTTTAACGGAGTCGCGCGGACTGATGAAGGAGGACGTCGGCAGCAGTGCGAGCGGTCCGTGCAGATGGCGGAAGCTGGCGGCATACCAGAGATCAGGAGGCAACATCGGCAGCACGGAGAAGCAGTGCGGAGAACAACCACTTTACTGAGGCTTGAGCGGAGAGTGCGTGCGGCGCGCAAACTGATCGAGTCGCTTTGAATCACCACGGTCTTCAGCTCGAGAGTCTGGATATCCTCTGTGATCGTACAGTGTGGGCTAACGTGCACGTCATGCTGTCGATCAGAGCGAATCTACTCCTGAGGTTCTGCCGGCAGCGGCTCCTCATCCTCGAGAACCGCATCCCAAGCATCCGGAATATCCTGCTGCTCCTTTGCGACAGGAGGCGGCGGCGGTAGCGTCGGCGTCGGCACACGAGTCGGGTCGGCAACGGCGGAAGAAGGGTAGGCGGGCGCATGGACGACCCGCTCCTGTTCGCCTTGAGGCGCTACAACAGCTCGCGGGGGCTGCACGGGGAATCACGAGAGTCAGCGTCGATTTCGGACTACCCTAGTGCGTGGTCCTAACGTACCTTGGCGTGGCCGTTACCGATCACAGAACCCCAGGACTCGGTGCTAGCTTGCGCGCCTTTGGGTGGACTGATCCCGCTCGCACCACCACCCAAGGAAGCGAACGAATTCGCCGTCTTGATACCTGGCATACGCCAAGCTCCCTTTGAAGATCCTGCCGAGCTTGTGCCGCTGCCACGACCGTTGTTCAGACTCGCGAGCGAGCTGGCGACCGGAGTCCACGATCCACGGGCGACCCGACCATCGTCGCCGACGACAGCCGCCTCGACGGCGACGCAAAAGCCGGTCTCACCGATCACGTGGCGCAACGCGGTACAGATCGACGAAATCTTCGACTCGAGGTCGGGAACAGAGGGGTCGAAAGAGACGAGAACGTCCTCATCGGTCTGGGTAGGAGGAAGAGGTCAGCGTCTTGGCGTGGCAAAAGACTGCTCCCCTCGAGCGGGACTCACGACCCAAGTCAGGGTAAAGTCAAGACCGCGGGCATGCGGACGGATGATGTCGGACAAGCTCGCTTCGTCGTAGCCCAAGACCATTTCGAGGTAGAGCGAGTTGTTCGTGGGTCGTTCCGGCAAGGCGCGCCGCAGGCTGCCGAGGTTCAAGCTTGCGGAAGCCGTTTTACGGGATGCGGCGAGTGCCTCGGCGAGAGTTGGAGTCGGGGTTCCCGTAGTCGATGTCCGGTGGCAAACGACCGATCGACGCGGCTCTTCATCGAGCGATTCGGAGCGCAGGTCATAGTAGTCGGTCAGGTTGTGGACCTGTGAGATCGAAGATGAGCGAAGAGAAGGTATGTAGAGACGACACGGGCGACCTACGAATTCACGCTGCGGCCGCTTCATGACTGGCAAGTGCAGACTCGGCTTGTCGCTCTTGACAAAGTCGATCAATTGCTGCTCAATGAGCTGCCCCCACGCCGAGTTCGCAGCGAAGTAGCTGAGCAGCTCTGGCGGATACTCAACCTCTTTGCTCTTCGCTTCGCGCTGTTCGACTCCCAGCGCCTCGGCAAGCTGCGCGTTCCGCTTCGCAACGGCGCACGAGTCGTTGCACTTGAGAAGTCGCCCCTCGTTGCCTTCCGGCTTGTCGTCGCACGCTCCGCAACGAGCGTTCTGCGAGAGGTGACCGCAGGCGCAGTGCACCGGAATGAGCTTTGGACAGGGAACGTCCGCAGGGCAGGAGGACGGGAAGTGGCAAGCTACGCGCGCAGAGAGTGTGAGCGCGTTGTGGACCGAGGTGTATACTGAAGGATGCGACTCACGAAGCGGACACGGGTGACCGCAGTGCTTGCGCGGCTTCAGGCAAGTCTGATCGTCCTTCTCTTCGCATTCGCCGGGCGGGTGGCACGACTTGCGACAACGATGCCAGCCGCAGCGAAGAAGTCTAGGGACGTCAAAAAATCAGCTCAACAAGCTCGCTGCAGCGGTAGTGCGGGTGAAGGGAGTACTCACTTTCCACAGACTGCGCCGCAGCTAACTTTCTTCGGGTCGGTCGAGCAACGAACGTTCGGGACGGCTCGCTTGCCGCATGCGCACTTCTTGAGGGTGAGGTATGGGCACGGCGGGCATTCGGGATTCTCGTGGCACGCGTGGGGCAGACGAGGGTGGCCGCCTACAGATTTGGAGGTCAGCAGCGAGTGGCGGACCGACAGGAAAGCGATCACTCACAGTCTGATGGCCGAATGCACGGGTGACGGCAATCGATGACAAAGTTGCACGGTATCGGCGGGAGGACGACGGTCGAGCCACAGTGGCAGACGAGTCTGTGTATGAGGGGTCAGCTTGACGCGCTCGGCTAAGGCCCGGTCCAGAGCGCAGGAGACTCACTCGTCAAAGTCGGCACGAAGGCAAGGTGGGCACGCTCCTTTGTGGTCGCGCAACTCGCAGTTGTGGATGCCGCCTAGATGTCGCTAGCATCAATACCATTCACACCTCTTCATCGCTAGAACATGAGACTTACAGTTCAGCTTGCGCCCACAGACCTTGTCACAAGTGTGAAGGCCGAGCGGGTCCTGCAACTCTTGCTCCTCGAGCGCTTCTTGCAGCGTCAAGGCGCGCCGCTTGCCCTTTTTCGCCGTCAACGCCTCCTGATACGCGAGCGGGCAGCACACCCGACCGCATTGGTGGCGTCCGCAGGCTCGCTGCGCCTTGCACACGCGACCGCACAGGAATTCGTCCGTTTCGATGACGGCTTGCGCCTCTTCGTCGAAGCGGTCCGTCCGGTACGGCTCGCCGCAGAGTCGAGTCGTTTTGAGCGACCCGCAGCGGCAGATGAGCGGCACAGATTCGCGGCAAGTCGGACACGGCCCGTCGTGACACGGCGTCCGGCATGCGTGACCGCAAGGAAGCGGCTTCGAGCACGTCTTGGCGCAAGTCCGAATCCGGTCGGCGCAAGTCGCCCGAGGCTGGGGTAGGAGTTGAGAGAGCGGAGTCTGACCGCAGGGGCAAGTAGAGACGGAGTCGGGAGAGAAAGGGCAGTGTGGCGACGAGCCAGCGACGTGAGGGTGACATGGCTCTTGGCAGTGATGCTGGCCGCAATCGAAGAGGGCATCGCATGTCCGGTAGCAGGCAAACTCGCCCGTCCATTGCTCACCCGCCTCCTGCCCGGGCATCGTACACGACTCGACGCGCTCGTCCAGACGAGTCGCGCCACAGATGCCCTCGAGCTCTTCACGACCGCAGAAACACCGCTTCGGGCGGACGGTTTCGCAGTCGCCGCAATCGCCGGCGTGGCAATCTCGCTCGCAACGATGCAGACCGCAAGCGAGCAGCCGGTCGTGCGTCTCGCCGCAGGACCGCAAGAGTTCTTTCGCGGCCAAGCGGTCCGGCGTATCGGGCTTGCCGTCGTGGACGGCCGAACAGCGAACGCCGAGCGTCCGCTTGCCGCAATGACACGGCTCGTTCAGGACGACCGGACAAGGCGGGCACGGTCCGGGGTGACAAGAGAGGGAACAGGCGTGGCGGCAGCCGGCCGGACGCGGTTTTGCGCACGTCTTGCCGCACGAATGCGGGATCGCGGGAGGCCGGGGCTGAGGGTCGGTGAATCGTCCACAGAAGCAGGTGTACTTTTTGGGAATCTTGGCCGGCGTAAAGGTGGTGTTGCAGTTCGGGCAGGACCAATGACCGACGAGCGTCGACGGATCGGGTGGATTCCGAGTCTCGCGAGAGGCGAGGAGGTGCGCACGTTCCGACGACGTCGCGACGGCAGACGTCGCCCACTTGCCGATACAGGCGAGGTGGAACGGGTGCGAGCATTCCGTGCAAGACCAGATCCGAGCCGTCCGCGAAATGTTGTCGGCGCAGATGCTGCACTCGGCTTCGCTGCTGCTGAGTTCGGCCGTGAGTCGTTCGACGAGCGTCTGGTTCACCGGCGCTGGGATCGGGGTCGAAGTGCCAGAAGTCGAAGCCGATGGCGGAACGTACGGCAACGCAGCAGCGTGCAGGGGTGCAGCGCCATTCGAGAGCGTCGCGTCGAATTTGGCCCGCCGCGAGCGCCCCGCTGGCCGTTTGGTCCCTTCCTGGTCACCCTGAGGTGGTGGGTTGTTGCTTCGAGGTCCGCCGCCTCTCCCCCGGCCGCCGCCTCGCCCGTTCCGATTCCCTCGAGTCGATGATGCGGTCCCGGTCGCCGAGTCATCATTCGCCTGGACCGGCTCGTTCGCACCTCGCTCGGATTGAAGAGCTAGAGTCGAGCCGCCTCGGCCTCTGCCGCGGCCGCGTCCGCGCCGGGAAAGGCGGCCGCCCCGACCGCCTCGAGTGGCGGTAGGTGCAGTCGGATCAACCGAGGCTGTGGGAGCCGTACCGCCCGCTAGAGTCGTCATAGGCGTTCGGTATTGTACAGAACTGTTTTGTAGCGGAGCACGAGAAGCGTCCCACAAGAGGACGTCGCCGTTGGAGGCGAATCGAGCAAAGTCGAGTCCGACTCGACGGACGGTCGACTCGGCGCCAGCAACCCGCTGACTTCATCCATTTTCAGCGTGCGCGATTGATCTCTCTTCTTTACTCGGTAAGTCCTAGAGCTATGAGACTGTGGCAGAATGCCTCGATTTAGGGACACGGCCGCGACATTTCGCAACGAAATTCTAGCTGTGGCGTACTCCTGACACCGGCCTGCTCATCGTGGACTTGCAGCTTTGAGCATTGCTCGAGAACACGCTCGTACATGACTGCTTCCGTGACATCGTTCACACCAAGACGTCTGCTCCGACCGCCTCCTGCCACTCCCGCTTGGCGTCGTCGACGAACTGTCTCATCGTTTCTGTCCGCCTCCTCGCGAGCTCCTTTCCGCGCTCTGTCTTCATCATACCTTCGAGCTTGAACAGCTTATCGTCAAAGTGATCGAGCGCCGACGAGCCGGCCGGCGACGCCTCGCTTGATGCCGTGGCGGACGCGTCGGTCGTTGGCGGCGTTGGAGGAATAAAGAGGGGTCGGTTCGCGATGGCGGAGTAGGCAGCGCATCGCATGATACCTGGAAGAAGTCACGAAGAGCTAGGGCGTCAGCTGAGTCCGGAGGTGAGCGCGACCTCGCCACCTGGCACAACCGCAGGCCTCACAGCCGCACGCGAGCTCACCGAAGGCGCCGATCGCGTCGAGCTTGTCGGCATCTTGCACGCTGCACATCCCACAGGTCAGTCATTACATCAGTACCGTGACGGGAGCGACCGAGTCCGTGACGAGCCCGGTGGGACGTACCAGTGCAATTCAGGACAACTAAGGTGCCACTCTGTCTGGCCTCCCGCCTTTATCCGCTTGACCTCCTTTGAGAAGCTGACGTTGTCGACAATCTGCTCGACTAGACGCCGCCGGTCTTCAGCGACGACAGCGCCGTGTTCGCGCCAGAACGGCTCGAGCGTGCCTTCTGCGTCCGTCGCCTCGCTCCCCTTTGGCAAGTACTTCGCATCGATCAAGTCGTGGAACAGCGCCGCGAGTTCGACGACGAGCAAGTCGATCCTGTGCAACGGCGCCGAGCTCGTGGAATGGTGGGCGATGGAGAGCGAGAGCCGGCGGACGCGGTCGACGTGCCAGAAATCGTGGGACGGGTCGTACTGCTCGTGGTGGTCCCGTGCGCGGTTCTCAGCGGCGAGGATGACCGCAGCTTCTCGTGGGTCGTACGCCATGTGGTCTCTCTCGACGGAGCTAGCCCGTAGGGATGCAATCGAGAGGGCGACGCGTCGCACCCGGAGAGAGAGAGCGGTTTAGGAGAGTAGCGAGCTGTCAAAAGGAGGGCACCCAGGGACCGTCTAGGACAGCGACGGTCTGCAGGTTTTGTCGGGGCTTTGAACGAGCGCCAGAGTCTAGAGAGAGAGACCAGGGAGGCAAGGCTCCGATTCCGGAGCGTCGATCGTCGTCCAGTACCAGTCGAGAGCCCACAGTCTGATTCTCTTCTTCTACACGCGCCGCTGCTTCGGACACGAGTCAAGTCACTCCGGCTTCACTATAGAACGCCATCGACGCGTCCACTTTGCCGCGCAAGGGTCCGAGAGGCTCGAGTGACGCGCGCGACACGCTAAATTGATCCCGCCCGGCGCCCCCGCCGACGTCTCGCTCGACTCGATTGCAGCAAAGGAGAGGGGACAGCACTGACGTGCACAGTCTACAAAGCATGGTCGACACGCTGCCAGTCTCTGTCCAGCTCGGTCCGACGAGGGAGGAACCGCAGCTGCGACCCGGCCGTCGATTGTTGGAACCCCTCGGGTCCGCCGCAGCACTCGAGAAACAACTCAGGAGGCAATCCATGAGACCGCTCGTCCCTCCGAACCCTCCTCCGATGGCTCGCAGCTGGTCCGACGACCATCAGAGGGCGGCGACCGTCGCCGAGAGGACGTCGTCGCTTCCGCCGCCTGTTCCCTTCACCGCCCGCAATGGCGACGCCTCGCATTCCTTCGGAACCGCACACGCTGGAGAAGCGAGCAGGGCTACTACGGAGCAGGGCAGAGGGGTGGAGCAGTCGGTCAGAGGTGAGGCGGTCCGATGGCCGCACGAGGAAGGTTCGACGACAAGGCCGGCATACCCGAACGGCCCGTCCGGATCAGCCGCTCTCGGGACACCCTCGAGCAGACCGGTCCCTTCTCGACCTCCCCGTCCCCTCGCCAAGTCGTCCCCGCTCCACCCGAGCGCGATCGTTGAACCGCCGACGCCGTCGTCTTGTCCGTCCGTCTTGTCGCCGTTCGCGACCGCTGCGGATAATGAAACCGACGTCGTCGCGCCCTTGATGCGCCCGAGCGCTTCGAGGTCTCCTGACCGGTCACGGTTCCGGACGTTGCAGGCGCGAGGCGGAAACGGAGCAGGCGAAGCGAGCGGCAGCAGCACGCCGGGCTCGTCGGCGGCGGCGACCGGCGGCTTGTCGTCCTCGGCGTCCTACTCGAGCTTGAACCCTTCGAGCGCCTTGAGTGCCCTGGGTCGCGGGTGGCAGCAGGCCAAGCTCAAAGACCGTCTGGGCGCCGGCGTCGGGTACGCACGAGAGTGGGGCGGCAAGGGGAAAGGGAAACTGCAGGACGGCTGGCGAGGGTTCGGCGGGACAGGCGGCGCTGGCAATAACCGCGCGTCCGTCGCGATCCTTGGCGGTGCGGGTGACACGACCTCGTCCGGCGTCTCGTCTTCGTCCGCGAGCTCAAACAGCTTTGCGTTCTCGAATTCGTCGCGGACGCTCAGCTCGTTCCTCTCGTCCTCGAGCACAATGCCGGACCTCGCTGCGGTCGGACACCATGCAGGTCCGATGTCAAACAATTCCCATGGTGCGAGGCCGGGCGGTCCGAGTCCGGCTCGCGGGACCGTCAAGTTGCCGGCCATGCTCTTCGCCGTATCGGTCCCGGACCGTCACGGGGTCGTGTTCGGACGACCGCTCGTGCAGGTCGTCGAAGCGACTCGGACTCCGTCTCTCGTCCGACCCATCTCGGTCGACCAAGTCTTGGGCGACGACGCGCGCTACTGGCTCCCCGGAATCGCGTACCGATGCCTCGAATACCTCGAAGAATGGGGGTTGCGAGAGGAAGGCGTCTTTCGCGTGCCCGGGAGGTCGTCACATATGGCCGAGCTGAAGTCGATGTTTGACGCGGGAGTCGGACAGGAGCTCGACTTGCGGGAAGTCCACCCTTCGGACTTGGATCCGCATGCCGTCGCGAGCGTATTCAAGAGCTGGCTCCGCGAGCGTGAGTCCCGGGGCCCTTCTTCGGCCTCAAATAGCCAATTGACGAGCCAGCGTGCAGTGCCCGACTCTCTTCTCTCCGCCGAGCTCGAAGGCCTCGTCGACGATTTGACCATCCAGCACCTCGGGTTTGGCGCCTCGTCCAGCAATTTCCTCGCGAGCAAAGGCGCTGCGGCTGCTGCTGGTACTCCGACAGGTTCGGCGGGCGCGTCGCCGAATTCGAGCGCACCGCCGAGTCCGAACCCGGATCCGGACCGAATGCCGTACCTCGAGCAGCTGCGCGACTTGTTTGCGTCGAGCATGCAGCCGGAGCATTGGCACTTGCTGCGGGCTGTCATGTGAGGAGTGCTCGAGTTCCCGTTGCTGTGCGCTTCCGCTGACGACCGAGATCGCGCGCAGCTTCCACCTCGCTCGTCTATCCGACCACGCTCACGTCAACAAGATGACTCTCAACAATCTCCGCTTGATCTTGTCTCCGACGCTGCGCCTCTCGCCCAGCTTCTTGCAGCTTCTTGTTGCTGAACGTCGAATCTTATTCAGTCGACCGAATGAGGGTGAGCGTGCGAGCCGCACGCCATCGCCTGAGGTTGCGAGGCTGACGGGCTATTTTTCTTGCAGCCGCTCAACGCCGCTTTGCCCCCGAGCCAATCACGCAGCCGCCCTTACCGCCGAGACCCCAAGGAGAGCTTCCCCGCGGCGACGGTGCGGGCCGCCTGACACCGCGACGGATCGACGCCGGACTCGCCAACGAGAGCGCCCGGTCCAGATCGCCCGTCCTCGGCGCAGATCTCGCACCTCCCTCGCCCTCGGCTATCAAGTTCTCATCGCCGGCATCAACGCCGACGACGTCTCGATTTGTCGCTTCGGTGCAGGAAGCAACGCCCGTCTCGACTGATCGTCACGACCGGACGCCGATGCTGGGATCCGGTTCGGTCTCGGCAGGATTCGACCCCGTCCCTGTTCCCGAGACTCTGCGGGTCTCGCCCGAACCGCCAAAGCTTGAACGGCTGAGTCTCGGCGAAGAGTTCAGGGATGCGATCGAGCAGTTCGACCGGTCCGTCGCGGCCAAGGTGTCGAGTGCCGACTTGGCTTTCGACTCGGAGCAGGAGCGCGAGCGAGAACGCGAGCAGGAACTCGAGCGTCTTGCGGATCAGACGCCCTCTCGACCGCGACCTCATCGGAAAGGTCACTCGAATCTGAGCATCTCGTCGATGAGGTCTTTCATGTCGTCGACGTCGCTCTCGAGCAATGCCTCGTCGTACGCCGCGTCTTCCGAATCGGACATCAGGAGCGCTCGAGTCAAACACGCGCACACTGCCTCGTCGTCGTCGTCTTTCTGGAGGAGGAAACCGTCGAGCCCGGCAAATGCAGCCATCAAAGCGGACCGGAGACAATCGGTCGCGTACAACTTGAGCTTCCCAGTCGGCCTCGGCGTCGAGTTGCCCGGCGACAAAGCGACGTCACAGGCAGGAGGCGAGCCGGGTTTGCTCTCGTTGGAGGAGCGGCGGAAGCTTTTTGGTGGCTAGACAGGTCGGAGTTCGTAGACTCATTCGCGGACCCGGCGCGCTGGCCGCGCCGTCTCTTGAGCATGTATCTATTCGCGCATCTCACTGTCATGAGGAGACGGTAGCTCGATGTAGTGAGTTGATGCCGCGCGACTCGGCGGGGATCGAAGGTGTGCGCGCGGCAGGTCTACCCCCTCGCTGGCTTGATCTCCGTATTCCCCTCTTTCTCCCTGCTTGAAGTTTAACCTACTGGAGCACTGCTGGTCAGGGTACGGTCAAGCGTGCACGGTTTCGCCGGTCCGGCCGCGCTCCCTGTCCGCACTTCATCGAACGCTTTCGCCCACTCCTGTCGTCCTACGCATCTGATGGCGCGACACGAGGAGAAAACAGAGTGCGGAGCGCCATCAAGTACGAGCGAGATTCGCTCACTTTCAGCCGCGAAGGTGTTGGTGGCCCCGGCTCGGCGACGCTTTGACCTGTTCTTCTGCCCCCACCTCCGCTCAGATGTTGAGTGAACGAACGGCTATGGATACGCGCCCGCTTGCCCCTTCAAGTCTACGTGCTGCTCCGAGTTCAGACTCGCCCGTTTCGACTCGCAGCGCCGGCTGAGCATCACCTCGCTCCACCCCGCCGCGATGGTGGAAAGCCCTCACCCTCGCTCCCCGACTCGTTCCATCAGGTCCGATGTCGTCCGCTCCTTCACGACGTCGTCTGAGACCTCCGCCTCGGAACGGATCGCCGCAAGCCGGGCCGCCAGAGCTTTACGGCGGGCACCTCGCGAAGCCGACGATTCGCTCGCAGGCGAAACGCTTGAAGGCGAGCCTAGTCACGCCACATCGACTGACGCTCTTGAAGGACTCGCGACCGCTGAGGGCACCGTCACTGGTGGCGAAACGGCGACAAGCAGCACATCGGCAGTCCCTCGTCTGAGAGTCCAGCCGACCTCCGACCGGTCCTACTCGCCGTCCGTACCGAGCAGTCCCGCCAAGTCGAAGAAGTCGACGTCTGCTTCCTCGCACATGTCACCTACCTCGCTTGTCCGTGATGACTCGTCCACCGAGGTCAGTCCTGTCAAAGGTAGTAAAGTCAAGTCGCTGACTCGCCACTCGCGACAGTTTCCCCGCGCTGCGAGCACCGGCAACGCGGCCTCCTCTGGTCCGTCGACTCCGCCGCCTCGTTCTCCGTCGCCCTCGCCACCAAGCAGTATCTCGCTTGCGGGAGGCCTGATGGAACGGCTGAAAGCGCAGCGGGCGGCAAGGGCAGCGCAGGGCGCGATCGCACCTGATGCCAGCGACTTTTCGCCGACTCGTGCCTTTGAAACTTCCTCATCGCGGTCGATGAGCGTTCTCGGCGAGGACCTGATGGAGGCGCCTGCCGTACTGCAAGCAACCGTAACGACCTTCGACAACGCTCGTCCTTCGTCCGTCCCGTACGAGAAGCTTGACATGCCGCCCGGCTCGGTAGCCGAGCGACCGGCGTCTCTACTGGAGCGCCCATCGACTCTATACGGCCGCGTTGGCGAAGAGATCGAGTTCGAATTTCACCAGCTCTCCGACGTGCCGTGCGTCTATTCCCGCAAACTGGGCCTGGGCATGCGTTGCAGTCTTCTGACCGTGATCGCGCTTGCAGGGAGCAAACAGAGCGCAGCTCTCTGTCGACGTGGCAAGCGGACAAGCACTCATCTTGGGCAACCTCAACGGCGCCCGTGTCGCCGGACAAGTTTCCAACACGGATCAAGCCTTTTACGCGTACAGAGCAATCCTCTTCCATTGAGGACGACACCTCGTCGGCCTCTTTCCGACGGAACAGCGCCCTGTCATCTCGTTCTGATCGCCCCGACTCGTTCGCTCAGCTCGCGAGCCCGACCGGCGCGACCTCGACTTCGCCGTCTGCAGACTTCCTCGTCGACGGCCCGATTCGGCGACTCGATGCGACAGCACACCTGACCGGACGGAATGCATCGTCTGCTTCGATCTTCAGCGCGAAGAGTATCTCGTCAGCGGCAAGCTCGACTTCCGAGCGTCCGGCATCTATGCTCGACCATGGGTCCGCTGTCGAGGGCTCGCAAAGCGGACGCTCGAGCCCGGTACGGCGACTCTCGCCGGAGGTAGCCCGGCGCGCAGCGTTGTTTGGCTCTGTCGCGGCACCGATGGCTCCTCCGGCGATAGATCTGCACGAGCGAAGGCCGACTTACCACGCACGGTGTCGAACACCGACTCGGGGCGACCCGTTCTCGGCGCCCTTGGAGCCTGTCCATCCGCTTCCAGCGCCGTCGCACTCTTCCGACGAGGACTTGCAGGAAGCGAGGCCAGCTCCGCCAGCGGAAAGCGGTCTCTCCCTCCTCAGCCGCTCGAGTCTCGCTCGGCCAGCTGTGCCGGAGAAGAGCGGCTTGCGTGTAGGTGGAGGTGACTCTGCGATACGTTGCGAGGTGAGTCGTCCTCTCGTCCCGCGTATCAGGCCGACGTGCTGATCGTGCATGGAGTCAGGGGCATCTCCTCCTGTTGGGCGCGACGGAAGCCTCACCGGAGCGCCGATACTGTGTCTTGACGGATGTGGGACTCGATTCGCGACCAACGGACCAGCTTCCCAATGTGCAGCGGTGTACCGTTCTGCGCCTAGCCGAATGCGTTCGCATCGACTTTGAGCCTGCCGTCTCAAGCGACCTGCTCGCTTTCCGCCCGTTCGCTCTGATTCTGCGCAATGGCGAATCTCGCCTTTTCGCCGCCGATCCGCCCACAGACCGGCTCCGCTGGATATCAGCCTTCCGGTGAGTTTGGCAAGAGCCCGATTCGGTGTCGCCGAGTCCTGACGACCTTGTCTGTCGACAGGAATCTGCTTTCCGGACGCTCGCCGCCTTTCGTCGCGAGAGCAGAGTCGGCTCGGAGTCTCACGCCGCCTGGTTCATTCTTCTCGGAAACGCGTGGCACCGTTCGCAGCTGGCCGAGGGCGCCCGCCCAAGTAGTGCCGGCGACCACCAGCCGACTTCCCGACCGCGCGCTCGTGCCATCGATCTTACCCGAGATTGCGGATGGCCCAGGAAGTCATCCTTCGCAGGTCTCGCCTCCGCCTCCACTACCTCCAAAACCAGTGCAGCCTCCTCCCGTTCGCGCGACATACCTCGATCGGTCCGACCAATTTGACCGCCCTTCGAGCTTTCATGACATTTTGACAGACGAGAACCTCGCGAGCGAGTTGCGCGGACTTTTGGCGCAGCTCGAAGTAGCCGACTTGCGCAAGAGGGGACGTCACGAGCGATACAAGCGCCTTCGCGAGCGTCTCGCCGCACTTCGCGGGAAGCTCGACACGTCGCCCGATGTTTCGACGTCTGCGCGAGATGCTGACCTTGCGGAAAAGGTGCGCTTCGTGGAGTGTCATCGCGCGCGACATGCGCACGGCTGACTTGCTTCGCTTTCAGGTCGACTACCTCTTGGCGGCGAACGAGAGACTCTTGCGGAACCAAGAGCTACTTCAGCGGTCGCTGGGCGACCGTGCGAACGCCCTCGAGGCGAACGAGCGCGAACTCGTCAGGCGAGTCGAGGATCGCTTGCGCGACTTGATTCAAAGCGCGGACCGCTCTTCCACTCTCTCCCCTCCGCTTATTCGCGCCAACGAGCCCGATAGTTGGACGGTCACCACTCGCCGAGGTGGCTTCTCACGCTCGGAACAAGCAGACTGGGCGGCGGATCTTCGAGCTTTCCAGGTGCGCCCTCCCTTTCTTGAGCGAAATGGCATTCGACCGAGGCAGCTGATCCGCAGCTCTTTCACAGCACGAGGCGGCGGAAATCGGGGCGGTCCATTCGCCTCTGCAAGGGCTCAGTTCCGTCCCATCGCCGACCGTCGTGCGGAAACACCGCGAGCAGGCGAGTCGGAAACTCGAAGGTATACCGTCTTCGTCCGAACCCTCGCGGGTCCCTTCGGCCTCTCGACTCTTCGGCGACGAGCAGGTGTTGGCGGGACCGGCGCTTGCACCGGCTACCCGTGACCCTTTCGCCGGCAGCGGTCTGGTCGAGCCCGCTGCAAGATTGCCGACGAGCTCAGTGAGCGTTGCCGACCATACTCGCGCCTAGCCACGGGGCTGATCATTGTGCTGCGCAGACCTCGCAGCGCTCCGCCCACGCTCTGACGGTCCTTTCATTCGCCTCGTCCGACGTCAGCAGGCTGGAACAGGTGAGCTTCGTGCACGGGCTGGACAAGCTGTGATCCTGACAGGACTTCCCGGTAGACTCTCTCACGAATCTTGCACAGCTTTGAGAAGCAGGACGGCTGTCCGTATACGCTCGTCGTGTCACTCGCACACGGTCGATCTGACGCTTACATTCTGTCCAATAGCGCTCGCCCAGCAGCGAGCTCACCAGGAACGAGTGTCGCAGGTCGTTGGCGAGTTGGCGCGCTGGGTCGCCGAGGACCGCTCAATCCGCGACATGCAATTTCAGCAGCTCATCCAGGCCGTTGAAGGCATCGTTCAGCACGTCTCGCAGCTCCCGACGCGCCTCGCGTCTGCTGCGCTCGACTCGCCGTCGGCGTTCTCGCCTCCGCCTCGAGCGCCCTCCGTCCTCTCGCAGACTTTGCAGGATCTCGCCGCCACCGAGGGGCCGTATGATGATGAGCCTCGCGTCGCTGACGGGCCGACGAAGCAGTCGAAAAGCGGACTCCTGAACCCGAACAGCTCGTTCGCGCGAGCTGCTGAACAAGCGACGACGCGCACGACGACGCGCAAGGATACGACGAACACGCGCGGCCCGAGAATGCCCGCCTTTCGCTTGTGGGGTGCGCTCTCCGTCCCGGTCTCCGCTAGATTGGCGGTCGGTACTGACGATTCCCTTGCAGGTGCACCCGATCCGACGGGCGAGCGCGCGCCGCACTGGGGCCGGCCCCTCCCGCAGAAACCGACCCCCGATGTCGAGCAGACCATCGAAACGGCCGCGCCGGGCGTCGTCGAGGCGCTCAAGTCCGACGAACAGCTCGAGCAGAGTTTACTCGCTATCGCCCGTAGCGCGGAGGGCGACATGGATCCCGCAGCGATCTCCAGTGGGTCCTTGTGATGGTGCGTGGGCTTGTCCTCAGCTGACACCGACACAATTCCAGTGGCGGTCCTCGAGATCCTGTCGACGATGCGCGACATTGCTCGCAAGCAGGACGCCTATGAAGCCAAAGAGACGGCGGAAAAGATGGGAAATACCGGGCTCACCGATCGCGAGGCCGCCGAGCTGGAGGTCAAGCGCGCCGAGATTGCGCGGATCGAGGCGCGCACCCTCATGAGCGAGGAGCGGACCGCTCGTGCGTGTTTTCGTCTCGTGCTCTTTTCTACGGCGCTTATCGGCTTGCACTATCAGGGATCAACGAGATGGTCGCCAAACTCGCCGAGCGGACCGAAAAGGCGGACCAGCTGCTGAAGGAGATTGCGCAGAATGTGCAGGAGGGCAAGAAGACGCAGATTGACCCTGCGCTCTCTGAAGAGGTCAAGAAGTTGCTCACGTGTGTGCGCTCTCTTGGCATTTCTGGATGGATCGCTGATGGCGTCTCGTCTCACAGCGGCGTCCGAGCCGGCGTCGACGACCACGTCAAGGACTTCCGAGGACAGTTGACGAGCGAGGTGTGTCCCTCCTGTGGCGTGTGTGCTATCCCAGTTCGGCTGACCTCTGGCCGGGCCGCGCAGATCCAGCGCATGTTCAAAGAGGTGGGTGGACTGCGGCAGCGTTTGGTGACGGGCTCCTTACGCATCTTGTGTCGTCCCAGGTCGGCAAGCTGCGAGATGAAAAGGTCGCGCTGCAAAGCGACATTGCCGAGCTTCTCACGGTTGGTCTTTCTTGTCGGTCGCTTATCCGGGGCGGCTGACGCCCGCTCGTTTCCCGCGACAGTTCCAAGCAAAGCATGGCGGCCCGGTGCGTCCAATTACAGTCTGCCTTTTGTTCCTTGGTTCCTGACTTGCTCTACTGCAGTCCCTCTCGACTTCAGCGGCAGCGCCGCCTTTCGAGGTCTCGATCCCGCCGTCGTTGCGGCCGGGCATGCCGACGAGCGGTTTCTTCGGTCCGCGCGCTGCGGGATGATCACGCTGCTGGCGGCGGAGGTGTGGCCCTCTTGCGTAGGCGTGGCGTTCTTGCGTAGTGTAGATGATGCGTCTTCGTGATCGAGTGTGTGCGGTGGCAGTCGAGGGTGTCTCGGGTCTGCGCGGATCCGATCGAGCTGCGAGTTGTCGAGCTGCTGTCTTCTGCGCGGCTTCACGAAGCCGAGTTGTTGGCACAGCTCTTGCTCTGTGAGCATGAGGTGCAAGGGCTTCCTGTCAAAGCCGTTCTACCAAAGCTCGGGTATTGTGGTGTAGCTACTCAATGAGTGCATCTGCGAGGTTGGACAACTTCTTCCCGGCCAAGAGCGCACCAAAGGCACTCTAGCATGCAATCAAGCCAGTGATGAGTACTTTGGTGCGCCAGAACACTCCCGGCGGCTTGGTGGCTTCTTTCTTGCTGTTGCCGCCTCCCAAATCCAAGGAGGTTCCTTTCTCCTTGCTGCAGCGCCACAATACCTCAGGGCTTGTCCTCCTGCCTCAATCGACACTGATTGTACAGGAGTGCTCATTGCACCGCTTACCAATACATACCATGCGCGAGCCCAAAGAAACCTGCCTCGAAAAACCCGGCAAGCACTCCAAAGTGCGCTGCCGGCTTCCACTTGCTTGTTTTACAGCTTAAATGACGTACTTTGATCTTATTGAGCCGTGTGACGGGTGTTTGGCACCCGAGTACAGCAAAATGCTGACTCACGGCAGCCCAAGTGAGCCCGTTCCATCTGTTGCAGAAAAGGGAGCCTCGGAGTGCACCTGCGGCTTTTTCCACTACCCTGCCTTGCTCCAGGGGTACCATAGGACGCTGAGAGTTGATCTGGAAGACACTTCAACGTGGGAATTTTGAGATTTGCTTTGAAAATTGATTTGTCGCTCAGGACTCTTCTGGCGCTTGTTTCCTCGCTGCTGGGCCTTCCACAGAGCTGTATTGCCTCCGCCCGTTTGCAGCAGTGCCTGTGAAGCCGCCAAACGGGTTGGGAGAGCAGGAACAGGGCAAACGCCGCCAAAAAGGGTCGGAAACCTCCCGGTGCCAAAAGATGAACCTTCCCTTCTTCCGGGATCGAACCAGAGACCTTGGGATGACAAACCGATTACAGTCCCACGCTCTTCCAACTGAGCTAAGAAGGGGTTTGATGGGGAGATCGACTACAACATGACAACCAGATCCGCTCAGCCGCCCAGCGCCAGGCTTCTCTGACCTCGACCTTGACTGGAAACCCTCGCTCCCCTTGTTGCACAGAGTAGCACATGCATCTGAGATCATACAAGCTCCAGGCAGACAAGCACACGCCGGTTCCTCAAGCCGCAGCACAGCCGTTGCAAGTCCGCCTCGCACTCTGACCTTGCTCGGGTCCCTTTTGACTGCCGCACAACTGTCGATGGACACAGGAGCGCCATACACAGAGGCAGACCAAGGCTACCATTGCGGCACTGTTGCCAGAGTGGGCAAGGGAGCGCTGCAAGGCTGGCACCTCGTGAGAAGGTCACAATCTCGCAGGTGCACAGACTTGGCGGTCCTTGCAGGAACAAGGTCTATACGGGCAGGAAGTGACCCTCACATCCAGCGCAGTGAGGGAGAGGGCACCTGCCACAAGAAGAGGGTCAGCCAGGAGGTCGGGAAAGGAAAGCGCTGCGACCGGAGCGAGATGGCAGGCCAGCTCAAGCGCCTCGAGGCAAGCGCAGTCCTCGGACTTGGATCCGGCGGCAAGCACAAAGCACAGTAAGAGCAGATTTGCGGGCTTGTGACAGGCAGATCTGGAGGACCCACAGTGCGAGCAGGTGTCCGCAGGACAGCCTGAAGAACCTTGCGGCGCGGGAGCCTCCTGTGGCTTGCGGCTCCGCTCCGGTCGCCAGCATGCCTTTGCGTCGGAGCGGCATGCCAGTCCCCTCAACATATTGTCAGATCAACACAAGCTCAGAGGGACCTGATGCTGGATCACAGCCGCTGCACTTCTGCAGGACCTCCCGCCGCTCGTGCGCATCTCGTCTTGTTGTTCTCCTTTCCTCTCCTCTTCAGGTCACTGCAGCTTGCCTTCCGAGACTTGTTTCTCTGACCGCAAGAAAACAAAGATTAAGGAATGAAGCTGTTCTTGGCGCGCCTGCCCGGGAATCCCTCGAGCGAAATGACAACGAGCAAATAGGAATTCATGCCGGCAACAATGCGACAAAGCTACAAAGCCTCGCTACGCTCGGGCTCGCTTCGCTCGCAAGCTTGCCCAGACTCTCCACTCGCTGCGCTCGTGGCCGAAAACGGCACGATTCCGACGCAGCAATGCTACTTCGGCTCAAATTCCGCCTCGCACTCGTCTATTGGCCACTTGGACCGCTGCATGACTGTGAGTGGATCCACCAGGCCCCGCTCCAGGCGGGACACCCCAACATAGGCAATCATGGCGGCGTTGTCTGCGCATGCAAAAAAAGTCAGCCATCTCCGACACTCCACGCACAGAAAGCAACCCTCACCGGTGCAGAGTGATGGCGGCGGAAAGATGAGTGGCAAGTCGGTCCGGCCGACCTTGTCAAGCCTCGAGCGGAGCCTGCACAGCGAACAGGAAAGTCAGCTTTGTTGGAGAAGACTATCAAAAAACGGAAACGCACCTCTCCCGCAAGACCATGTTGGACGCAACACCGCCGCTGACAACGAGCCCTCGCACCTCCTCCCCTTGTGCCAGAGCAAGGACCACCTTGTCCTCGATCTGCTTAAAGGCAGCGAGCGAAAACGCCCGCGCCACTTGTCGCTTGCGCGGTTCCGACATCTGAGACGCCGGCTCCGACTCAAGGATCCGCGTCAGGGCCGAGCGTAGACCAGCGTAAGAAAAGGCGAGGCGGCGCGCGAACGGCTGGGTGAAAGTGGGGTCGGAAGGCAAAGCCGACGAGTCGGGGAGCCCGTCGGGAAAGGCAAACCGCTCGAGCGCCGCTCCGGGCGAGCCAGCACCGAGCGCCCACGGGATCTGCAAGTCGCGAGCGACCTTGTCGATCGAAGCGCCGATACTTTCGTCGTGCGTCGTGGCGAGGATCGAAAAGGACGAGATCGAGCGCGCAAGGAGCAGCAGCGTATGACCGCCAGAGAGGAGGAGCGTCAGGAAGGGAAACTGTGGCGCGGGCGAGCTCGTCATGGGTGCGGCGGTCAAGAATGGCGTGAGAGCGTGCGCTTGCTGCGGTCAGGACGATCAGGGGTCAGGACGATCAGTAGGGCGCTTGATTGAAGGGTCCGAGAGAGCGAGCAAGCAAGCGCACCATATGATGCACGCCCAGTAACGGTTTCCCGGACGCAGCGGCGAGCGCCTTGGCCGCCCCGGCGCACACGCTCAGGCAGCCGTACATGCCCGGCCCGCGGGTAAAGGCGATCCCGTCGAGGTCTTCGAGGCGGACCTGCGCCTCTCGGAGCGCCTTGTCAATCGCAACGGGCATGTTTCGCTGGTGCGCTTCTTGCGCGTGGAGCGGATGGATCCCGCCGAACGATTCGTGGATCGCGTGCTGCTTCAGGACGACGTTCGAGAGGATCTTTCTCTCGCTCGTCACGACCGCGGCGCACGTGTCGTCTGCTCGTGCATCTCGTCAGCTGAGTGGATCCGGAGAGCTTGCACGAGCCAACTCGCCTGCAGAACTTTCGAGCCCGAGGACGACGAGCGGCCGTTTCGACGAAAAGGCGCGGAGGGCGGCCGGGGTAACGTACGACGCCAAGGACGGGCTCGTCGCCGGCGGTCTGAACCGCGAGCGGAGCATTCTTCTCGTCGTGTCGCTCGAGCTGTGTCGGTAGCTCCGCTGTGACCCAGCGTCAGGCCTTGAGTATCGATCCTGGGGCCGACGGTGGAGGCGGGCGAGCTGCAAGAGCGCGGACCAACAATGGGGTAGGCCAGACCGGAGGAGTGTCCGTATTCGCCCTGAGCGGGACTAGAGCGTGTAGGCAGACGCGAGAAGAGGCGGTCGCGCGCTCTCGAGAAATGTCAACACGCCGGTTTTGGCTTTCGCTGTCCGCCCTTTGCTCTGCCCTCCCAGTAGCGGCAATGCAGTATGGTGGACTGCCAGCCAGCTCGTACGGTGCTGCCACCCTGAAGCGACGGGAACGCTCTCCGTCTCCACAGTCGAACAAGGTGAGTCTCGTCGTCGCCGTTGACTTTCGACTCGTCGGCGAGCCATCCAACGGGTTGCATCACTGACGCTCTATTGCATCGCATCGCAGCGCCGAGTCCCTCCAACCTGCTCTCCTGCTCTCTACGCCGAAGCAGCCCCCGACCTATCGCGAGGATGGTCATTCGACGCGACCGAGACGACGGCAGGCACTTCTAGCCAACGGTCCAGCCCGGGTCTCGACTGGCTCAGACGGACTCAGGACTTGCATCTCGAGACTCCGCCGCTGAACGGATCGCACCCACTCGCCGGCGAGCTTGATCAAACGGCGCTCGCGGCGGGCGGCGCAGATTCGAACGGCGACGTCGGGATGGACAACGAGCAGTCAATGCATGTCGTGAGGCTGTCCCTCCTCGGGTCAAGGACAAAGCGTAGAACAGAGCTGACCATCACGAATGGCACCGCAGGAGACCGCGGCGCAGAGTGCCGCTACGGCCCAGCCTCCTGGCGTCCTGTACCAGCCTACTCCCGTCGCACCTCATCACGCCCCTCCACTTCACCGTCATCTCGCCGGGTCTCCACAGCAAGACCGTCAGACTTCCCGCCCGCCAACGCCCGCCTCCGGGGTTCAGTCCGGCATGGCGCCGCCGTCTCAACTCGGGAACGCCAGTTTCGGCCTCGCCGGTCCAGTCGACTGGGGCCAGCAGCCGAGGACGCTGATCAGGGGCGAAGACGCCGACATGATGGATGATGCGCCGACCAGTCCGAAACGGTCCGGCGGCTGGAAAGTCACAATGGGTTACCGTGCCGACTGCATCAAGTGTCTGCAACGCGTCCCCGGCCACTACAGCCATGTCGTGCCCTCATAACTCTGCCTTCCGCTTTACATGCTGTACATTAGTTCATCCCTTCCTGCCGAGCATACTCATTTCCTCCCGCTTGTTGTGTGCATCCTCCAAGTTCCGCAATTGCAATTTCTCCCTTTTTCGAATCCTGCCTGCGATATTACTCTGGCGAGAGCGCAGCTCACAGGGAACAAATCGGCTGTATATGATAAACTTGATTAGGTAGGGGGCTAGTGTACAACGAGGTCCTCAAGGCGCATTCGGCTTCCTCGTCTCCTTTTCGAACCACGAGCTCGAGAAGCTCGTTGCGGCGACGATATCAAACACCCGGTCGCCGGCAAATAGGAGGGTGTCGGCGGTGTGTCGGACGGGGCCGTCGGGCATGGAGCCGGTGTTGACCCTGCGAGAAAAGGGAGGAAGCAACGCAGGGTGAGTTGACTGCGCATCCTGAATGGGGAGGCGCTCTTTTGCTTTTTTGCCTGCACGCAGAGCCATTCGGGCGGGGAAAGACGCTTCGACGGAAGCGCGGCGTATCCCCTGCAAGTCGAAGGAACGCGCCGTCGCCGACTTTGCCCGCTGTCGATCACTCTGGCGAGTGATGACGACTCGAGTGCTGAGATCCTCATGCCCTCCGTCTCCGTAGCCGCGCAGGACCGGAGCGGCTTTGAGGAGAGCCTGCTGTATCCCGCCCGATACCGAGCACGCGCGCAGAGGCTGGAAGAGGGGAAAGCGAGAACTCTGGTGGACTGACTGGAACCCTGTATGCCGCTTCACACCGGCGAGAACCGTCGAGATCAGGACGACGTCGAGCGTGTAGTGGACCAATCGTCCGAGGACCATGATCGGCGAGTCGAACGAGGTACTTGGCTGCTTGGAGGCGACAGTGGTTTCACAACGTCGAGCGTGTGGGGGGCGGCGGCCGATCAAGAGTCGGCGAGTCGGCGAGTCGTCTGCAAAGGCAAACTGCAAGTCAGCCAGCAATACGGACAGCAGAGCAGGAGCTCAGCGTCTATTTCGGTCTCACCTTGATCTAAAGCGAGGACAGTGTAGTGGAGAGAGGAAAGCACCTTTCCCCGACTTCTGCCGCCCGCAGACACGCTATACGAATTTGCTCGACCATACTGCTCGATCGAGCACTGCGACAGCAGCACTGAGTAGCGCAATCGGAACGGAAATTATTCTGATACGGGAAGGAAAGTCTACGTTCAGAAGTCGCTCGCCAACGTCAACTCCTCTTCCGGAGTCGCAGGCCACCCGTTCAGGACGCCACACCTGTGCGACGAGTTCGTCATCAGCTAGGGACACACGCGCACGGGCTCTTGACACTCACTTCGCTGCTTGCCCCGCATGGATGGCGGCCGACTGTCAGTCTCACTCGTCCCTCCCGCGCTCGAACGGCGACTGATCGGCGTCCCGGCGTGGCTCTTGCCTCCCGTTGAAGTCGCCGCCGCCTGCTGTTGCCTCGCCGCTGCGGCCGCCGCGATCGCCTGTCGGACCTTCTCCCGATCATCCTCGCGTCGTCTCCGAGCGCGCTGGCGGACGATCAGGACCCGCTCGAGGCTCTCGCCGAGCGGGTCTCGCCACTTCTCGACGGCGCGATACTGGCGCTCGATGCGCTCGGCCTCTCGGACGAGACCGAACGCCCATTTCTGCATGCCTTGGTTGACGCCCTGCGCGCCCGGAGCCGGAGACGCAGGCGAGGAACCCGCAGCAGAGGAAGGACCGGCCGAGGCCGCGGCGGCAGCAGCAGCTCGCTGTTGCTGCAGAGCGAGGAACTGCTGCTGGGCAGGTGTGAGGCCGCCGGGAATGGAAGGAGGAACGAGCGCCCCACCTCCCTCGCCACCAGCGTACTGTGGCGCATCCCTCGCCAGGAGCGCCTTCTGCTGCGTGCGCGACATGGGCCCGAGCGACGCGGACGACGAGTTTCGATGCTGAGCAGACAAGTTGCCCCGCAAAGCGGCCGGCGAAGACGCTCGCTGGTCTTGAGTGGACCGTTCACTCGGGGTAGGCGGCGGCAGCTTGGGCTGCGGAGGTTCGACAAACTTGACGACGAGCGGCGGTTGTCGCGGTGATGGCGACGGCCGCGGGCGGGTCGCAGCACTGCTTCGCGTGTAGGACGAGGAGGAAGGTCCCGGGACCGGGTAACGCTGAGTCTGCGTTGCCGCCGGGGACAGAGGTGGAGTCGAGCTCGTGCTCGGCAGCGTAGTGAACCCGCGCAGCGCATTGAAGTACCCGCTCGCGGAGCGCTTGGCAGCCGAGAGGCCAGGCTCGGGAGCAGGCGACGTAGCAGACCTTCCGGCGGAGGCGGCGATGTTGCCAAGCGCGGCGAGAGCGCCGCTTGAAGAGCTCTCGGAGGAACGCGAACGGCGCGGTTCCGCCGGCGCGAGCGAATTGCCGTGTCGGCTCTGCGGTGATGCAAGCGCAGCACCGTCCGAGTTCTGCCGCAGTGACCGCATGCTGTTGATGCTGTCGCCTCGCCCGTGTCCGGAACGACGGTCTCCTCCTCGCCGACTCTCATCGCTCGCCGGACCCGAAAAGTCGCCTCGAGCAGTCACGTCGCGGTCGATGCTCGGCGGCGCGACGCCGCTCGCAGTGCGACGGAATTGAGGTGCAGGCCGGTCAAAGTAGGATCGCCGAGACATGGTAGACATGATCGACGCATCGGATGCTTTCCGCGCCGGTTTCTGGCGGGGTAAGCCCGGTTTGGCGTCCGCCTCGCTCGATTTGCGGTCGTCCGTTATTTTGGCCTCGCGCTTCAAGGGTGACGATCGCTTCGCGCCGGCCTTTTGCTCCTCCTGCTCCTTTTCGCGCTGCACCGACGTCGGATTCGGGGAGAGCGGGTCTGTCGGTCCGTCTGGCGGCGTGGCAGGATTCGGGATCGGCGAAGAGGGACGGGTCGAATTTTGAGACGGCGGGTTCGAAGGGGGCTTATTCGGGAACGCGAGTTCCGGCTGGGCAGCCGCAAGCAAGGACGAGTGACTCTTCTTCTTCGTCGACGAGTCCTCGTCTTGCGGGATCTCGGGCGGAGACAAGTGTTGCGCCGCCGAAGTGGGAGGAGGCGCCGCGACTGCTGCGGCTTCTTGCTCGTCTTCGGGGCTCAGCTTAGCCTCGCCTTGTTCCGGTGTCGGCGGAGCTGCGGCGTGTATGGTCGCGGGCAGTGCCGGGAGTGCTGCCGTAGCGGCTGGCGGCATCGCGGCGTCGGGAATTGACCCTTCCTGGGCTTGCGGCACGACGTCCGGAATCTCCTCGCCCATCGTCGCCTCGACCTGCCCTTCCTGCGCATCCGGCGGGACCGCCGGCTGGGTGCCCGCCTGATGGGCGAACTTCTGTTCGGGCGCGTCGGGCGCGTCGTCCTCTTCGTCATCATCCTCAAAAGGGTCGGAAGCGCCGAGCTGGAACTTGGCTTTCCGACCGCCGGCCCGGCCGCCAGCCTGCGGCTGCTGCTGAGGCTGCTGGTCCGCCTCGTCTTGTTCGGGTTGCGCGTCGAGGGCTCTAGCGAGGGCGGACTGCTCCTCGGGCTGGAACTCTTCGGCGGTATCTGGCAATTTCTGGCCAATCTTGACAGGCGAGTCGGTCGCGCTCTCCCAATCGCCGCTGGATGAGGTGACGCTGCCATTCACAGCCGAGGCAGGCGGCTGCGTCTCGCCCGTGATCGTGTCCACTTCCGACGTGCTCGGCTGCTGTTCGACCTGTTGAGCGAGTCCGGCGTGCGCCCCGCTATTGGACCGCGACCTGCGACCACTCGAGGTCCGCCGCTCGTGCGAAGGGCGCGAAACGACAGTCATCGTCGAGCTCGAGCTTGTCCTCCGCTTCGACATGCTCGGGCGCCTCGTTTGTGCGGCTGAAGGTGAGGCGCCGCTGTCGTCATCCTGCGCGCCGACGAGTTCCGGCGATTCCGGATCGCCCATGGTCGTCATGCCGAGTCCAAACGTCGGCTTGCGGGACGACCCGCTCGCGCTCCCGACCCGTTTCAGACCATGCGTGCCGTGACTCGGGCGGCGGTGGTGCTGGAACGAAACGTGGTGGTGACCCGCTCCGTAACCGTGGTGTTGGCCAGTCAAGGATGCGGTCGATTTGTTCCGCCTCGGCTTCCCGTGAGAGGTCGTCGACGAAAGCGACTTGAGTGTCTGAGTCGATAGATTGCTCGAAGATTTGTTGCGAGCTGGCGGGCGAGTCGTCGAACTCGATGGCGGCGGCGAAGTGGGCGCCATCTCGCCAAAGACCGGTCGCGAACAGTGAGGGCGAGCCTGTGGGATCCCTTCAACGTCAGTGGGCGGTACTGCATGAAAGTCTTATGCTGCCGAGCAATCGGCGACGTAGCGAGTCGTGGGAGGGTCGGCTGTAAGCGATCGAGCCAAGGGGAGCGCTTTGCGGCGGTCTCTCGGCGCCGGAGCGGACCTGTTAGGGCTCGAGCGCCATCTTGAATCCGCCCGAGCATGGTGCGCCCCTCCAACTCTGCCAGCGTGCGCTGCGGAGCACCCCGATCCGCCGTTCCCCCGCTTTAGCCGATATCGGTTCGTGGGAGGCGCCGCTACTTGGTACGGAGCGATACGGGCCGCGAGACTGACCGCAAGAGCTCAGAGTAGCTGTACGTGCGCTCCTAGTGTCGCCGACTCGCACGAGAAGCGATCAGTGTGGTACGGTCGCTGCCGACCGTCATGCGCGGATCTTTCGACGATGAGGCGCGTCAACTTGCGATGTACAAGGACTGATTCGCACTCCTATGGGCTACACACATCAGAATATCTAGCTGCGAATGATCTGGAGCAGGGGCGCTCTCGCGGTGTCTGAGCATACCGGGCGCTAAGCGAGAAAATGCTTCTCCTCTGCGCAGTCGGTATCTCTGAGGACCTGCTTGACGGTTCTTGGTCGGCTTTATTACGATTACTTCCTTGCCCCTTACTGTTAGCGGTCAAGTGCGAGTCGCGGGTCCTAACGACGAGGATGGCGTCCAGTCTCTCGTTTTTCTCTGCCGTCACCCATCCCCCCTCACCGTCCGGTATCCACCTCGTCGTAATGCAAGTCAGGGAGCGGGCTCCGACAGTCACAGATCGCTTTTCTTGCCGGACGTCTCCGCTTGGCTTCCATGGCTCGTGACCTCGTTCGAAGGCGGCGTGGCGGTCGAAGTGGATGTGTGCACTCCGCCGCTCTTCGACTCGGCGTGCTGGGACCTTAGGGCGGTGTCAGCTCTGCAAACACTACTGCTTGTGATTGGTCGGATGGCCGCCGACTCACGCCTCGAGCTGAAAGTAACCGATGTTAAGGCAAGCCTTGACGAGCGATTCGAAGCGGTAATCCTCGAGCTCCTCGCCCTTCTTCGGTCGGCGCGGCGTCACACTGACGCGGATCTTGTAGCCCGGGATGACGAGCGCTTCGAGGCGTTTGCGAGCATGAACAGAGTGCCGGATACCCTGTGCCTGCAGAGCTTTCTGGAAGCCAACTCGGGCCGCCTCGGCCGTTGGAAAGCTCAAGGGTTCTGCGCGAAGAACAGCGTCAGCGGCAGATCTCGCGAGCATTATCATTCTGACCCACCAAAACCGTGCTTGATAGCCATCTCGAGCAAGGAAGGCGGCTGTTGTCCGGGCGCGCCGGCTTTCGAGGTGGAAGTGTCGGGAGCGACGGTAGCCCTCGCGTCGGCAGCAGGTCGCGACGGCCCAACGAGAGGCGCGCCTCGAGCGCTGACGGACGACGGAGAGCATTTGCTTCGAACCATCACGAGTCAGCTTACAGACCAGTCAATTAGCAGGAAGAGGTGGGAGCTTACAGTATCTTTAGCATACCAGCCGCTCGGACTTTTTCGACGAGCTGCTGCGAGGCAAGATTCTGACGCTGTAGTTTCTTTTTGACCGAGACGACGAATGGTGCGTGGCCGGGAAGGGTGAGCATGAGCGTGCCCGAGTGGAAGGCCAGCAGGAAGGGAATGCCCTTCTCGTCAAGCGCGGGGAGGAACTGTACAATCACATCCGCCGATTGCGGGACTTCGACAGGATCTAGAGACAAGCACGCCTCAGTGCTCTGGACACGCTGCGTCGGTGTGAGCCAAGAACGCACAATTCGGCTTCTTCATCTTGCTGAGCTTCTTCGGGTTCGGCGCAAGATTCGGCGCAGCTTGGATCTGTTCGGCGATCGTCTTTTGAGGGAGAGCACTCGATGCCGTGGCTGCCACCACCTTCTTGTCCGACTTGGTGGCCAATTTCGAGTCCGACGCCTTCGGGTAAGACTTGGCAAAGATGAGCGGCGGCGCGGGGGCGACATCGTCCTCTTTGACGCCGAGCGCCTGCAAGCTCGTCGTGCTCGCAGTGATCACGGGCGGGAGCCGGTCGAAGGAACGCATGAACTGCTTGGCGAGGTATTCTCGGCGGATCAGTGGCGCATAGAACTCGAGGAGGCACCGGCGTCCGTTCGAGATTTGCAGCGCCGAGAGGTACGCTTCCCATCCGTCGGCCTCCGACTTTGCACCGTTGAACGACGTGATTCGAGCGGCGAGACCGAACTCGCGGGAAAAGTTGGCGTGCATCTCGTTCGTGACAAGGCGGTCGAGTCTGGTGAAGGCCCATTCTTAGCCTCGTTTACGCAAAGATTCGAGTGGCACTGGCAATCGGATGCTCACTCAGAGCTGAGGACCCCGAGCGGAGGCTTGCCCTGGGGCTTCTTCTCCTCGAGCGGCGCGAGCGCGAACAGCACCTCGGCCGCGGTCGCGTAAGCGATCCGATCTCCGAGCCACTCGAGTGCTCATGATGATACGCGATCTGATATTCGCGGTCCTCCTTGGTCGGAAGGATCATGACGAATGGCGTGCGTGTGAGGATGTGGCGGAGCCGTTTGTCGGTGACTTCGGGCGCCCTGATCGGCACTGGTCGGTTCATCGCGAATCGGATCTGCTCGAAAGCCGACAAGGAGTAGAACTCGACGTCCGACAGCTTGACATCGAACTGTTCGCGTCGAGGTAGTTGCAAGAGCGACGTTGGCGTGCGCGAGAAGCCTTTACGCATCCGTTTGGGCAGCCAGTCCGACACGGATGGCTGCGGCCCGGAATGACGGAAGCTCCGTATCGGCTGCTGCGCAGCGAGTTCGCGGGCAGCATAGCCCAGGCGCGGCCTGAGCGCGGTGCGGAGAGCAATCGACAACATGTCGGCGGACGCGAGAGAACAATGGGGGAGGCGGCGGTAGAGCGCCTGTGGGACTTGGCTGGCTCCGTGAGACAGTGATCTTTCGTGTACGGCGCGCACGAGGCCAAGACTACCTCGATCCTGGGTGTCGAAAAGGTGCAAAGCGAGCCAAAAGAGAGGAAGCGAGAGCAACAACAACCAGACGGCGCGACGGCGTGCGAGGCGTGTGCGGCCGGCTTGTTCGGTGCGTGTACGCGTGCGTCCCGCTTCGGGATGTCTCTAGGTAAAGAAAAGCCGAAGATATGGTGGCGATTTGGACGGAAAGAAGAGGCGAAAGTCGCCAGCGACGCGGGCTGATCCGCTCGACGCGACGAGTGTCAAAAGTGTCGTGGAACCTTGACCACGCTCGCTCTCGCTCAGGGTCGCGTCGGACTTTGCTAGAACCTTTTGCAACTCGCTCAACGGGCGCTCCGGCTGACCAGCAGGTGGCATGGCGCTCGAACGGAGCGGAGGGAGCGGCAGCGGACTGCTTCTCCGCCTGTTCGAGTCGAGTTTCTTTGACGTCCACCTCGCCATCGGATAGTGAGTCCGATCCACTCATCGCTGGCCCTAGCGTGATCAAACGGGCAGGGGACAACCCGTAAGGCTCCGGAGGTCGAGGCAGGCGAGGGAGAGGGCTTCCATCTTCAGCGGGCGTGGCTCTCGACGCGTCGTGGACCACCGCACTGCGCCGCCCCCCGCCGCGGCGGGACAATGCGGGTCCGCCAGGAACCGCTCGGAATGACGCGTACAAGCCCTGCGGAAGGCTGCAACGCCCAACGGGCGAGCGAGACGGGCTGCTGACCTTGTTCCCCCACGAACCCCGTCTTCGGCTATCCGCTCGCGACCGCCCTGTACAGCTTGAAGACCTACTCGACCTCGATCGGCATTTCTCACTACCTCGTCAATAGGCTCCGGTTATTCGAATACGAGGATGTCGAGTTCTACTGGCCGCAACTCTGGTCCGTCTCCCATGCCTCTTCGCGGGAGTGGGCCATGCCGCTGCTCTTGTTCCCGCTGACCCTTGCTCGTGCGACAGCTACCTCGTTATCACACGAACGACGCCGTCGAATGCGCTCGAGAACTTTATCCTTGAGCGGTGTCAGGAAGATTCCCATATCGCCGTGATTGTGCGTCCTCGTCATTCACGTCGAGCAGGAGCTGCCCGGAGCTGACCCTTCTCTCGTTCGCAGACACTCTGGTACCTCCAGGCGTCTCTCTCCGAGCTCTCGCAGTCCCCGCAGTCCGACCAATTCGCGGCTTGTCGACGCGTCTTGAACCGAGTCCAAGAGATCATCTTTACCGATCCTCCCGCACCTTCCGCCTCGTCAAACGGGACCGTGAGCCTCGACGTCGGCCCTGCCGAGTCCAAGAGGAAGGTAAATGCACCGCTTGCATCCTTCGTCGGTATTGGCGTCCTCCTGGCCGCGATCGGCATGCCGGTCATTGTGAACGCAACCGGCGGGATGATCGTCGAGCAAGGGCAGAGACTCGAGCAGGTGACAAAGAGTGACGACGCGGGAGACATCGGGCTCGGGGAGAAAGGACGGCCAGATCCGGAGAACAGCGGGAGCGACGACGAGGAGTTGTGGGATCACCCGCCAGAAAAGGCCAACAAGGGCAGACCGAAATCGATCTCTCGCACGAGCAGCACAACGGCTGCTTCAGCAAAAGGCTCGACGAGCACTTCGCGCGCCTCGAAACCGCCACAGACGCCTGCGAAGCGGACTCAGACGCAGCCGAACTACCTGCCGGGAGACCGCATCGTCGCTTCCCCGCGGATCCCGCTTGCGCCGTCGCAAGAGACGCGCTCGATGTCTTTCTTGCCGTCGCCGCTCCTGTCCAGAGCGAACAGCAAATCCGGCTCGACGTCGGACGGCAAGCCTGTCGCATCGGGACCGTCCAGCAAACTCGCCGTCACGGAAGGCGGCGGCACCCCGGCCCTGCAGAGGAGAGCTTCTGCGGCGAGCCGATTACGACCTGGCGCCCCGCCGTCACTCTCTGTTCCGTCGCTCCCGATCTCGCATTCCGCGGGCAACCTGCTCGGGTCCCCCGCCACCAATTCCCATCACCTTTCGGGCGCGACTCTACCGGGCTACGGCCTACCGAAACCCTTCCTCTCGCGTCTGCTCCTTCTCCAAGCGTGCCGATCGCAGCTCGACCTGCTTCGAAGTCTTCAGGACATCTCGACGCGACTCGTCCTCGTCCCAAAACCTGCCCGACTCTCGTCCCTCCGAGCCGAATTGACCGTTCTCAACCACGGGCTGCCTCGTGGCTGCTCACTCGGCATGTCAACTCGGTCACCCGTCACCGCTCCGGCCGGTGGGGCGACTCAGCCTGCGCCGCCGACCTTTTCCGTCCCGTCATCGCCGTTCGAGAAGCCGCATCCGCGGAAACCTCGACGGAAACAAGCTCGCGTCATCCGCATCTCGCCGTCCGAATCTGTCGTGCTCAACTCGGCCGACCGGGCACCGTTCGTCATCTACGTCGAGGTGCTCGAGGAGGACCTCGACTTCGACCCGGACCGAAGGAGCAACTGGGAGGACCTGCGGCGGGCGCTGCGAGAGCGCGACGGCCTCAGCACGCCGGCCTCCGGTACTCTGACAGTGAACGGCGAAGGTCAGGCTGCGTATGGAAGCGCCGGTCAGAGCGCTCGCGCGAGCGTCGACAGCGCCCTCGAGTCGTACGGGAAGAGCACGCCCGCCTCAACAGGCAGGAGGGACGCCCACGCTCTGCATAGCGCAGCGTCGCCAGGGAGCCCTTCGTCTCCGACTCCGGGCACGCCCTTCATCGAGCGCGCCGAATACGCACTCGGAAGTGACTTGGCCGACCCCGCCGGAACTGCCGGCCAGGAACCTCCCGAGCCGTCAGACGAGATGGACCTCGTCGAGCAGCTGTACGGCGACGTCTCGCTGCGAGACGACGGAGCCTTTGTGGAGCAGAGCGAACCAGACGAGGTGGAGATCCACAACCGAGACGCGGACGAGGCGGCGTGGAAGCGGAAGGACGAGGAGGCTCGGTCTCGGAGGCGGCGGAGCTCTGCTACCTCCGCTGGCTCATCGGCTGCAGCTCGCACAGCACGGCTCAGCATCAGCGGCGCCAACGGGGTCTTGCACTCTGAGACGCCAGCGTCGCCTCCCCGACCAACTCGCAAAGGCTCAGACGGGATCGCCCGCCCGGGTGGTCGTTCGATAGCGTCCCGAGCGCCCATATCGCTGGACGACTATGCCGAAAGGATGCGGATGGCGGCCATTATGCTCGCGCAGCTCGACGCGTCGCAGACCGCTTCGCGAGGCGTCGTCGGTGCCGGAACCGCCGCTGCCGGTACCTTGGTGACGCTACCGGTCGCGACTGTCGCCGGTGTCGGCGGACTTGTCGGCTACGGGCTCGGTGCTGGGTTTGGTGCGGTCAAAGCGCGCTTGACGAAAAAGGAAACGCCCGTCGCGACTGCTGGTCAGGCCGGAGCCGGCAAGCTCGCGAGCCTCGATACCGCTTCGGCCGCCGAAGGGACGAGTGCTGTCGCTGGTCAACCACCGCTGAACGCGCAGGTGGCCGCGCTCTCCCAGCACGCAGCGGAGGCCGCATCGAAAAGTGGAGTCGCCCCTTCTTCCAGCACAGCGGTCACGAATGGCAGCCACGCTCCTGCGCACGCATCAATACCGACTCAGCGCCCGCGCGTGCTGTCTCCGCAGGACGCGGCGGCCATTCGGGAGCGCATCATGAGCGAAATGCTGTCACTCGAGGAAGAGCGGATGGAACGCATGCGCTACGATGCGCAGAGCCGAAGCTACAACGCGTCGACGGGTGCAGCTGGCAAGGAGGACAATACCGTCGTCATGCGAGCTGTCAGCAAGGACGATCCGTCAGGTGCGTGAGCGACAGCTGTCCGCGCTCTGCGACGATCTTGCTTATGCCCCGTTTTCAAATCCGTCCAGGTGCTGTCTTTGCCGAATCGTACACTGCCAAGACGGCTCGCATCCGAGCGGCGTCGCCGTTCGGCCACCTCGCAAACTGGTCGCTTCTGTCGTGCATCGTCAAGACGGGCGCGGACCTGCGACAGGAGCAGCTCGCCGTCCAGCTCATCAGCGAGTTCGGCCGGATCTGGAAGGAGGAGAACTGCCCCGGGTGGATCTACTACTTCCGGATCATGGTGACCTCGGAGAACAGTGGTTTGATCGAAACGATCAACGACTCTGTGTCGGTGCATTCGCTGAAGAAGAACGCCTACGCGCGGCGGGCGGAAGACGGGACGCAAGTCTTCGAGTCGTATACGCTTTACGACTACTTTTTGGAGGTGAGGCGGAATGCACCCTTTCGTCGTTCCAGCATGGCTAGACGAGGCTGACTACGAGCCGACAGACCTACGGGCCCGTCAACTCGTCCTGCTACCGCAAGGCGCAGGACGCCTTCATCGAGTCCCTTGCGGCGTACTCGGTCATCTGCTACCTACTTCAGCTCAAGGATCGGCACAACGGCAATATCCTCGTCGACAAAGACGGCCATCTCATCCGTGAGCTTCCCACACCGCGCCTCCTTCCTTCCCGTGCGTACTTGAGCTGACCGCTTCGAACGTAGATATCGACTTTGGTTTCATGCTGTCCAACTCGCCCGGCTCCATCGGCTTCGAGATGGCCCCTTTCAAGCTGCCGCAGGACTACATCGACATCCTCGGTGGTTTCGACTCGCCCCAGTTTGGCGAATTCCGCAAGCTCTTCAAGCAGTGCTTCCGCGACGCGAGGAAGCACGCCGAGCGGATCATCACGCTGGTCGAGCTCATGCAGAAAGGTGAGCGGCTGCGATCGCTGCATTCTGCCGGGCACGAACCGGATCCTGACTCTGCTGCCGAACAGACTCGAAGCTGCCCTGCTTTGCGAACGGCGACTTGACGTCGCAGCAGCTCCGGGAGCGCTTCATGTTGTCCCTGCCACAAGCTCAGCTCGACGAGTACGCCGACAAGCTCATCCTCAATTCAGCACAGAGCTCTTTCACGAAACTTTACGAGTGAGGTCCTTTCCCGTCGCCTGTTTCCAGGAAGCTGGCACGACTGACGCTTTCTCTCTCTCGTGTTCACCTTCTCCTCCTTCGCGCCTCGGTCTCGACCTCGCCTTCACCACTGCAGCTTGTTCCAAAGCTTCAGTCAGGGCGTGTTGTAGACTTACTAGATATCCCTCGACGCAACAAGCATCCGCATCAGTACTCGGAACTCGCGCGTTCGAAAGCATCTCCCGCAGTACGTTCCTTCAGCGCTTTCGAGTCATTCCATGCCGCGGTCTATACCGCGCGGCGCCGTCCGGAACGT